>JAEMBS010000506.1:0-25000 GCA_018467065.1 Ephestia elutella
TTACGATTTTTATTTCCCTCAAAAACATTTTTTAAAGTTGTGTTAATTTCTCAATACAAGGACTATAGCCATAAAATGTATGGAGAAATTAACAGATCTTTCAAAAAATATTTTTGAAAGTTGTACTGTACTGTCAAAATATTAGCGAAAATATTTTTTTTAATTTTTGATACATTTTTTTTTTGCAAATTTTACGTGATGCGGGAATTATATAATCAGACCTATATTCCACATATTTATAGATCAAAAAACCTAGTAGCCTTGAGGGTACACAAATTATGTAAACTAGTGTTATTAGTACTCCTATTAATTTATATATTTTGCCCACTCATCACCCCTAATATGTCATATATACTTAATGGAATTTAATTTAATTATAATCTAATATTAATAATTGTTATGTACATTTTATTTATTATGGATGTTTTTTCTGAAATTAAGGATATTATTAGTATATTATTATTAGGTACCTACCTGCCAAAAATTCAATAATTATAGCTAATCAACCGGCCAATCAGACTCATAAATGGCGCAGGTTATTTTTTACCAAATTGATATAATTTCCGTCATTCAATTGAAACGGATACAGCGAGGTCAGCTTCTTAGTGTATCGTTTTGGTAATGATTGGCCTTAGCAGGGAATTGGGTCATATCTGGTGGGACTTGGAACAATGGTGATGGGTCGCCGGCGACCTCCGGGCTTCCCCGGCGAGGCTCTGGCAACCTTCACCTTAACGCCATCCTATTTATGAGAAATTCACTTTCAACCTTACATGCTTTATTTACCTGTTACCTGCCTTTAAGATTTGCAAGAAAAGTTTTATTACATAGATATTATGTATAACAGATGTACCTACACATCCCTATATTTCAGTTTTTTTGTTGTTATTGTAGCGTACAATTAGGATTCCCTTAGACCGCAGAAAGTCATAACTTTTTGTATGAGATGATGCGAAAATATGCATCTTTTTAGTTATAGTTAAATTTTCATTTATTTTGAGTTAGCCATACGTACAATATTTACTATTGACTTTTAATATATGTTAGTGTATGCTAATTTTATCAGTTGATCTAACATTTAATCGTTCTAATTATCACCTACAAAACAGGCTACTAGCGGATGTGAAAAAAAAGCAATAGCAGGAAACATCAAGCGTTGTTTTAGTTGATTTGAGTCGATTACTGAGATTAATAACGACCTTGACATTCATATGATATTTGTATATATTTGTATGTGACGTAGATCCTTCTATACTGGTACCTAGGTACCTACTTACCTAACCTAATGCGTTTTTAATTTTACCAAAATCATTTTAGAAGTCGTTAGCTTTAGGTACTTACTACCTACAACTAACCTATTCTACAATATCTACGTAATTGTAGTCGTCGTGACCTAGCAGTAAACTATTCAAACTATCTCCTACCTTTTCTAACCTAACATGAAAATTATATGAGTATTGAATTCAATTTCACTCAGACGAAGTCGTGGGAGTTTCATTGATATGACATTCAATGCTGTGATGACGCATGTTCTACTTTTACTCGCACTTGAAGATAAGCTAATACAAAATCATAATTTCACAAAATCCGTCAGAGCATCGGTGGTTCAGTGGTAGAATGCTCGCCTGCCACGCGGGCGGCCCGGGTTCGATTCCCGGCCGATGCAATTTCATTTTTATATTTTTGTATGTAAAAAAAATATTATTTACCAGTGATCGTCACTTTCGATTGTTAAGCTCCACGTCTCGCAATAAATTCAATTCAGTAATTTTAAGCTTTTGTACAAACAACAAACTTTTTGTTTAGTACCTTACTTATACAATTTGCTAGCTGCTTTACATTGCGTTCTCATAAAAATAATAATACAAATTTTGATTGATCCAGGCTATGGACACATCGCGCCGAAGACGCAGACGGGCAAAGTTGTGACCATCTTCTACGCGATCCTGGGCATCCCTCTCATGCTGCTGTGCCTGTCCAACATCGGTGACGTCATGGCCTCATCTTTTAGGTTACAATTCGTTACCTTTTGTACTTCTATTCCAGCCATCGTAACACATCCATGATTCGTGCAGACTATTATTTTATCAATTTCACATTTTTCACGTCTTGTCAAATTTGCTCAGGTTTTTCTCAAGGCGTTGTTCATCATTTGAGTAATTTATGGTTAAAAGAACTTACCTAAGTGAATTTCAACCAAAATTATACGAAATATTACATCCGAAGAGATTTAATACCATGTAGTTACGTGTTATGTACTACTACCGTCCACACAATACAAAGCATATATGTATTCTATAAATAAATAAGAAAAACTAACTTTTTCGGTCATCGTACATTCACTCATTAAGTACAGTTCCTTCGTTCATCGACAGTTAGCTAATGTCATTCTTTTTAGAGCTGCTGTTTACATTCTGCAACCCTGGGCACATAAGACATGGTAGCAGAGTTCTACGAGCGAGCATGTCATACGGGATGGGTGGGAGATTAAATCTCTTCGGATATAATATTTCGTATAATTTTGGTTGAAATTCACTTAGGTAAGTTCTTTTAACCATAAATTATACCTCAATATTACATCCTCGAGATTTAATACCATGTAGATGTTTAGCGTAGAAATGTTGCAGAATGAAAGAGACTGGTTATTCAACACTTTTTTTTTTTTATATATATAATAATCTGATTTTGACAGGAAAGCGTTAGCGAATGGTGTATTATTTAACTCATTTTAAAGCAGTTTATATAACTACTTTGCAAAACAATAAGAGTTTCGAGTCTTGCCCACCGTCCTCTTGATCAAGTCGATGTACAGTCCAGCCCGGCTGGTCACGCTGTAAATGTGTTCACATTTACGCAACTTTCGCGTATGATTTGTTTATTTATCGACTTATCATTTGAGAGGGGGGCGTTATGATTAATTGAAATGTTTATTTCATATAGCTAATTAATGTTTTTTGCTGTGCATATACTTAGATTCATTTTTTATCATAAAATGGGAAGTTGCGGAGCGGAGGATTATATAATCATATCATTAAAAGAAATAAAGAAATTATGATACGATTCTTTCTAAAAGTTAATTAAAAATAATTAATAGTAACGATTAATAGTAATTATGTCAAGCATGCATTAGCATCTACACGCGTTGTCCAGTTGTCCACGCGAAAAAACTGTTTTGGCTGACAAATCAATTCTAACAGAATTCGTGTTGATATTACACATATATTGTAAAACAATGTTTTGATCCCAGGTTAATATTTTTGGAAATTAAGTTTGATTTAAAAAAATACTTTTTAACAGTCGTATTAATTGATTTTTATTAATTTAGATAATTTTTTATCAATTTTATCCTTAATGTACAATAAGTCCATAATATGCACCCTTTTCGATTTGTTAGATTAAAATACGTAATGTGTGTATTTTGGAGGCGTAGAAAAATAATTTACTTTATTCAATTGACAAAAATTAAACCATCGTCTTAAGCAACGTTATACTGACTAAGAATATCATTGCCTATGCCCTTGCCGGACAATGTAATGCAAGGAACGGCTGTACCACGGGGGTGCAGTTGTCTGGAAGATGATAATGAAAGGTTTTTATTAGGTCTCATAAACGATATTTCAGAAACTGCAAACATTCCAACATAAAGGTGATGCCATTATTGGGCTAATAGGTACGAGCAGTATGTCGTGGCCTTCTTTTTCAATAGTTTATTCTACGGTATTTAAAAATGAAAGCGAAAGGTGGAAATGCGTAGAAGAAATACGTATTGCAATTTAACGTAAATGCATCGATTTCATAAGCATTTGGGTCCCGTTTCCGGAAACCCTAGATGCAAATAGGTCAATGACCGCTTATCAAACGCGTTTGTTTATTAAGTATGAAGATTATGACGTATGTAAGAAGCAAATATATATATATATATATGTTTCACATTACTATTGCCTCGTATTTCTCTCGTTAGAGAGAAGAATTATATGCCGCACATCCTATGTAAGAGATAACAGAGATGTTGTCGATTTTGAGCAATATACAATAATATTATTATTATTATTTTTTATTATTTCCACATAAGATTTACATCCTGTAATATGTAATAAGGTTAACACTAACAACGTGTATCACGTTACAATCCAAAGAACGCACCTAAAAGTTGTAAACAATTAATGTGGTGTCATTTCATATGCACTCCAATTACCTCGAATGACCTCACCAACCCAGAAAGAATCATAGAGTAATCCGTAAGGATTTCTAGTTGAATTTTGAACTAGAACTGCTTTCGAAAAGTTTTATGTGGGCTTTTTCGATAATATTGACCCACCAAAAAAAAAAAAATTGGATCAGTCGGTCGTGACCACGGCATCTTGTAACAGTGACAAAAAACGTTGACAATAAGAAAAAAACCCTGTATTAGCTCAGTAATTTACTACTAAGAAAAGTAGATAATGATTTAAATACCTAATTTCAATATTTATCCTAACATGTTTGAAGCCAAAGAAACTTTTCGCGCTCAAGGCGTTTGGTACTTAAGTATTCAAACCAAACATAATTGTAAGCATAGCTAGTCTTTTCTTTGATTTTAACGTTTTTTCCATAAGTACACAATAATTCCGCCGCTGTATATTTATTTACCTTTTCATTTTTGTTTAACTGTATATCCTTGGTAGCAGGTACAATAAAGATATTACAAATAAACAACAAACATAATAATATACCTACTCATGTATAATAAGGTCTAACTGTATGTTAAAAAAGTGAACAATTAAATATTGTTATTATTATCCAACCGTACCATCTTTAAGGTACCGATGAAGTCGTATAATGGCCGAATTTTGTAAAAGCAAAATAGTATTGCTATTTTTATTGGAAGTATTTTAACTAAGTTATAAATTCTGACTTTTTTTTTTTTCAAATTATAAACATAAGGACTTGCATAACTGCATAGGTTGAATATTTCTTCTTTTATTTTTATATTTTCACACTACTGAACACAAAAGGAGCGTTTAGCTTTCAGGGTTCATGTATTTACATGATGTGTAGTCTGCCGATACAAATTAATAATTTAACAAATAGGCTACCAATAGCCAGCTTGGCCTCTCAGCAAAGACTAAAGCGGTTTCAAAAAATTTTGGTAAAAATGTACAGGGCCAAACAAAGACCCAAAGTAAGTAGTTAAATTCATATAATTGAATGAATTTGAATCTTAGACTTATAAGTGAAAGGTTACCAGAAAGTTGACATGTTTATGGTCAATTATTACCATACGTTCAATGCGGGATATTAGTCGGTGTATGGTACATATGTCTTCCATTTTAAAAAGAAGACAATTGATGGATTCGTTTGACTTTCATTAATTTAAGGTAAATCAAAAGCTCCTTAATTTTTAGTGTTAAAAATAAAGGAGAAACAAATGGATCTGGTAACTCATGGTAGGGTGGCATGGCACCGAGATTACAAGTTTCAATAAGGCGTTAAGCATTTTATTTTCAGGAAAAAGACGATTTTTTGGTTCAGTAGTCTAGAACATACATTGACATAGAACAGCAATACTGGATCATCGATAATTGTTCGCCAGTAATCATGAAAGTACTGAATATGACCAGCGTGTGGTACCTGAATTAGCGCCGGTGAGCACGCGACTTGTTGATGCGTGCAGGTGCGTGCGGTCGAGCTCCTCTTCGCTGGTAACGTGCACTGCTACTGACACTAGCGTTGGCTGCTCGAAGCTACCATTGTGTACGACGTGTTGGAGGAAAGCGTGTGTTTTCCCAACTTCATTGGTGGTTTTGTTAGAAATTCAGGTGCAGGCTGCTTATTTTGTTGACTGGATTCATATGTCAATTTCTTAGACATTTTCATATTTCATATCATGATATGAGCATGAGCATACAGCAACAATGTAACATCACCATGACTTGGCGATATTTGGATTTAAGTTGACACATGATACAGGAAAAAAAAAAAAAACAGTAATCCCAGTGGTTTTTGAAGCGCAACATATGATCATAATATGTAATTTGTCATTTGTAATAATTATAATTAAATAAAAAGTTGCACGAATTTTGATGGATTCTAAATATTGTATCATTGAAAATGTTTATGTGACCACCAGTGATTAAAAATATATACGATTAAATTTATAACTTTTATTTCATATTGTAGGTCAAGAAGACTTATCTAAAGTTGATTCTATCAAATCTTTTGTCAACTTATGAGTAATCAAGCAATGTGTGAACCAAATTAATTGGCCTTTGGCACTTTCTTACCTATTATCCCGATTTCTCGCAGCCACTGACAAAACAGTGTTTACTTTTCTTCTCCAGCAGGATCTTCCCAGCGTTCAGAGACCTGACCAAATAGTTATATTATTTCATCCGGTACGGCCGCAAAGGGCTTTCATTTTCCATCGATGCCGATTCCAGGTCTTGTACAGCTTGTACTTCTTAATGTTTTCTCTTCTTTTCACCGTGTTAAGTAACTTATTAACTATAATAAAAAAATAAAATAATAATTCGAACGAGAGTATGTGTGACGGTACGCACACGAAACACGAATGACATTAGCTAACTGTCGATGAACGAAGGAACTGTACTTAATGAGTGAATGTACGATGACCGAAAAAGTTAGTTTTTCTTATTTATTTATAGAATACATATATGCTTTGTATTGTGTGGACGGTAGTAGTACATAACATGTAACTACATGGTATTAAATCTCGAGGATGTAATATTGAGGTATAATTCCTAGTGTGCGCAGAATAATGTGATATCTAGTTATATGGATCCTTTATATTCTTTGAGTTTGATGACGTTAAGTCATGTTAGTTGATCGTACTAAGGTAAGGTACGATCATGGTACTCATAGATTGTCTTGAGTTAAATGTTTTGATTGGTTAATTGTTGTCAAAACTTGACATTTACCTAGTATTTCATGACATTACCATGGAAAAATTAAGAACAGCATTACTGAAGAACTATATACCTACTTTCCCTCAGGTTCAGGATTACTCTATTCCCTCAGGTTCCTGTACTGGCGCATGTGCTGCTACGTGTGCACGCGACCGCCGAAGAAGCGACATCGACACCACCACGCTTCCATGAGGTCAGAGTCTAAGCCTTAATCAAAATCTTCTTACCTATTCATTAACTACATCAAAATATCTAAGTAATTAAAGAATAAAATACCAAAAAAAAATAAACAGAGCCCAGGTTCCAGGATTACCTACGTAATTCATTGGAATATAGATGTAATATTTCAAGTTTTATTAAATGTCTTGCCTAAATTATTTTGTTGGCCTCTGGTGCAATGGCAAAGTCTTAGGCCTTCCGCACAGGGAGCTATTTTCAATCGACTTGTGTGTTATTGCTTGTGAGTTGCCGCCATACAATTTTACTGGAGAATGGACACAATGTGATGGAGTCGCATTTGTATTGCATCGCCAGATGTCTTCGATCCACTGGGTCCCGGGTTCTATCCCTGGTCAAGTCAAGATGGAAAATATCATTTTCAGATTAGCCTTTCTTCTCATCTCAGAGCATTGGGGAATTTTACTGGACCATATTTACTCATATACGGTATTTTTTATCCTGTTTTTGTATAAACGCAGGCGATCGATGCGGGCGGGCAGCGGGCGGGGCTCCACGCGGCGCAGGCGCCCCGTTGAGAGAGCTCACTCCGACACAGATTGCAGGTAATCTGACACTCACTCATATTCTTGACTTATTTGTTTAGAAACTCTCACTGCTGCCACTGCAAGGCCTCCCCTCTAGTACGCCATTAATTACAGTTGCGTCACTCTCTAAATTGATTTAACATCCAGACCAGACCCTTGATTCTACTAAACTAGTCGTTCGCTGCGAACGTAGACCTCGCGACTATTAAAATACAATATTTATTTTCACAAAAAATTAAATATCTCAAAAACGGCTGGACCGATTTTGATGCCCAACGAACTTGAAAATTCTATTAACCATCCCTATATATATTCCAACTTTCATCAAAATCGGAACAACGGTTTGAGAGTTATCGCGGAACAAACATACATACATACATACATACAAACAATGTGTTTTTCGCTCCAACTTGAATTATAGCCCTCGCTCGCTTCGCTCGCTCGGTCAATTACAAACGTAAATATTGTGCCTCAGTGGGGTCTCAAAAGCCAAATAGATATGTACTAGTACTAGAGCATAGAGATCCTATAGAGATCTCGAATTAGTGTGGCTCCAACGACAAGAGCACAGCTCTTAAAAATAAGAAGAAGAAGAGATCTTGTCGGTTTAGTACTATTTCTTTGGCTTTTCAGGCACAATTAAGACACGAAATCTACGTTTATAATTATTAAAATCGCCCCCCAGGTATCGTGACAGCGGCTACAGCAGCGGGCGCGCACGCCGGCCCCGCCCGCTCGCCGCGCCGCCGCCCGCCCCGCTGCACGCGCCGCGCACGCACTCACAGCCACCCGTCTACAACAGAGGTATGTCTGCAATGATTTTCGTTGATTTTCAAATCGGTCTAAGTGTTAGATATTGTTATTTATATTACAGTGAAACTAACGTAAATAAAAGACATGAACGACCTTACAATTATTCGAGAAATTATTTAGGCCTTTTATGATCAAAGCAGTTTCAGTTGACACTACGAAATCATTTTAATCTTTGAAGTGGACAAAGAAAATGTTTTTATTTGTATTTTATTTTATTTTTGAACACACTATCAGCTTATAATAAGGTGATGAGCTTCGAGCAACAAGGACTTCCGGGAGTCCGTGTTGCTCTATCTATGGTGATGAGTTATTATTTGTAAACGTGTTACTTAATAATATTGCTATGTGTGTATCTTATGATTAAATGATTGTAAGGTGATGAGTGTGATCTTGAAGTTTGGAGATTTTGTCTAATCTATTCTTAAAGCTGTTTTAATTAAGTTTGTTCCAGTCTAACCACACGGTAGCATTAAAAAATATTTTTGGTTGTTACTGGTTTGGTTGTTAATTTCTCTATGTTGCTGAACTGGTTACTTCCTCGCAGGTGTGAAAGACTACGATCTAGAAGACCCACCTCCGAGAGAGAGGTCGGAAAGGTACCCTCCACCCCGCGAGGAATGTGACGAAGATGACGAAGGTAAGTGAGGGCTTTTAAACTAGCCTCGTCTATCGAATTTTTTATTTATTTATTATTTAATAGCCATTAATGTCCAAGTACTGGGCAAAGGCCTCTCTCTCCCTCTTCCAAGACTCCCGATCTATCGGAGTTACCAACGTAAAATTTAGACAATGGAACTTTGATAGAAAAGAATTATTAACGGCCGTTAAATAAGTAGTCTACTATTGGAGAAAGGGCGGATTTAGATGAAGTTTGGTAAACGGACAGAATGAAACCTGGAATATCATGTAGGCACACGTAGGGTACTTTTTATCCTGAAACTCCCACGGGAGGAAAGCCCAGGGCGCTAGTATTTTAATACAGCCAACATATGGATTGTCACAGATTACTTCCCGAAGATCTCTCTCCCCCTGCAAGACCTGGAGGCGGCTCTGAAAGACCTGGAGGACCACCACGTCAAGAGGTCTTCTAAGGCGGAACTACGCAGCAAGTCTCTGCCACGCCCGCCCAAGGCCAGGCCTGACTTCGGGCCACGAAGATATTTGGATGACCATAGGTACCTTAATACAACCTGTCGTGGTTTTTTGTGAATCCAACTCTTCGATCTTTGTATTTGATAAATCGAGTTTTTATATTGGATAGGATTCTTTATGTACTTAAAGAGTCCTTTGCCATATTTTTTTCCTTTGTTGTTTTCCTTTTCTTTAATTGACATAAGTGATGAGTGTGGCAGTAGCCAATATTAGGGTCTGACTCCGAAAGGTTGACGACCATCAAACAATGGCACCAAGTATATTGATCCTTGATTGATCAAGCTATTGAGCTTAACGTGCCTTCGGAAGCATAAGTGCTATCGAAAAGAAAAGAGCTCTTGATTTTTTGTTACAAATATCGACGACCAATCTGCCCACTCGCTAGGTTTCTTAATGTATGTTTGTTTGAAGGCATTACGATGTAGACGAGAGCCAGGAGATGTTTGAGATGCACGACCTTCACGACGTCGACTACGAGAATTACAAGGAAAGAAAGGCTTTGGAAGAACGAGAAAGAAGAAGGGAGGAGAGAGAAGAACATATGTTCAACGCGAGGGATAGGGGGTACGACCCGGAGGATGAAGATTATGAGTTTGACAGTCCGAGGAGTAGGCGAGCGAGGCATGAATACAGGTAAGAGAAATCTTCCATTTCTACATTAATTTCAAAGGACTTCGTTCAAAATGTATGGGAGCTTGGCTTACTGCGGACAGTTCGTTCAATAAATAATAGTATTATCATTCACCATAATTAATGTCAAATAGATTTTCGGAATATATCTTGGAGTATGAATATCTGTAATTAAAATATACCATTAAGTAAGTATTGTTTGCGTTTCCGTTATTAAAATCAAAGATGTCGGCCTTCACGTCTGTTCTGGGATGCCATTATCTAAAATAATATCACATTTAAGTAGTATATTTTTTATTCTTTGATGAAAGATTGGATTAATTAAGTATTTTTTTAGCATATTATGTTAGTTTTATATTAATTACATGCATATCATTTCATATTTATATTTTAGAATGAATTATTTATTTTAATTTTTACTTAAATACTTAATTCAATATTGCATTTTCTTTACCTGGTAACACTCGATTCTTGAGCGCGGCTTTATTTTGACGTTGACAGTTGTTGACAAGTATCCAAGTGTCAATGTCGACCGAAGACAACATGTCAACGTCAAAATAAAGCCGCGCTGAAGAATCGAGTGTTACCAGGTAAAGAAAATGCAATATTGAATTACTTAAGTAAAAATTAAAATAAATACATAATTCTTCATTCAAAAATATAAATATGAAATGATATGAGTGTACTTAATACATAACTAACATATTATGCTAAAAAATTACTTAATTAATCCAGTCTTTCATCAAAGAATAAAAAATAAACTACTTAAATGTAATATTATTTTAGATAATGGCATCCCAGCACAGACGTAAAGGCCGACATTTTTGATTTTAATAACGGAAACGCAAAAAATACTTACTAAATTGTATATTTTAATTATAGATATTCATACTCCAATATATATTAAGAAAATCTATTTGACATTAATTATGATGAATGATAATACTTTTATTTATTGCACGAACTGTCCGCAGTAAGCCGGCGATGAACAATGTCTTTTATAAGTTCGTTGGGCTAAAGTTAATGTTAAATAAAGGTAAAGTATTTGCACGGAAATTGCCGACCAGTTTGCATTTTTGTCATCTAAAAACTAGAGCCCCACCGAAATTAACAAGATTTTTGAAGGTATTCTAATGTTTCTGTCTGCTGGAGGAGTAGAGTCAAAGACACCAATCGATAAGAAAAATAACATATCTAGTAACACTGGCAGGAACACAGACCACCTACCCTACAAGACTGGCAATGTAAGGCGACTAATGTCTGTAACGCATATGCGCAAATGTTCCGATGCCGATTTGAACATGTGCGCGGCACGTTTTAGTACTGACCAGACAGTAGACCCGTAAAGTGTAAGTTTACGCAACAAACAAAAATAAGAATACGACAATAATGCCAAATTGTCCTGTGAAGTGGTGTGGAAACGATAGTAGAAAAAATAATTTAAAAAATGATAATACATTATCACGTTTCACCCGTAAGTAAAACATTTATTTATTTAATAATATAAATGTACAGTAAAAATTAGCGGAGTTCACGTTATACTGGTTTTTAGTACTTGAGATTCGGTAGTAGTGATGCGGAGAAAAAGTATCGATATGCGATTGTTTCAATAAGAATTAGAAATTTAATTAATTATTAATGACTAAATATTAATCAAGTTTCAAATAATTGTCATTTAAATGTTAAATTGACACGATTAATTTTGCTTAAATTTCCTGCTGACGGAGAGAAAAAGGAATATGGATATCTAAAACTATGAGGGGTGACGACTGGTTTCCGACAACAAATAGCGCAATATGCTCCAGACATTTTACACCGGACTGTTTTATGGAAATGAAAGGCCAAAGAAAACTACTACATGCATCATCAATACCAACTTTATACTTGCCAGTCAACACTTACACTTATTTCATTCTCATTCAATTAATTTTACTTTAGTCATAATAATCTAAAAGTTCATAATAGCCACAGTATAAACATATGATTACATTAATGTATGTCGTCACTTACTGAAGAGTTAAATTTGAAAAATCTATTTCATATTATCTATTTTGTATTAAGAATTTTGTATTGATTATTGTGATTTCATTTACGAGAAACTCATGCTCTTTTTTCGATGGTTTATATATATCGACACGACTACATCCCTAAATGACGTCACGCGCCCCGCCCGCGCACCCTTCATTGTTCTAAACTTGGCAGAACTGTTCGCTTAGAAAATCGTAAAGATTGCCAGTCTTGTGGGGTAGGTGGTCTGTGGGCAGGAACAACCGTGGTCGTTCAGAATACTACGAGCGCGATGAAGAGTTAGATTACGAGCGGAGCAGAGGCCGGCGCGCGCGCAGCGCTGTGTTCGACTGCGAGCGGCGCGGCGCGGCGCCCGCGCGCCACGACCCGCCGTCCCGACGCCCGCTGCGGAGGCTGCAGACCGTTGATGACAGCCGTCCAAGCAGATACTATGTATGTGATTCACAAGCTATCCCTACCACTGACAAATCACAATGACTATTTCTCACGTTAGTTTAATCAAATTATCTCTACCACTCTTTATGTGGGGATGGCATTATATGTTAAATCTCTCCATTCCTTTCTCGCTTGTCATGTCGCTCTACTACTTCCATACTCTGTACATTTACCATTATTTGTCTTGTACAGACGCCGTCTCCGGAGCGAGATGACTGGAGCGACGAAGTGGCGACCGTACCACGGAGAAGTCGCCCGCCAGGTATGTTTGATAAGTGTTTTGTATCAAAACTAGCTACATAATATCAAACAGCCTTTCCGAATAAAAGAACAAGAACAAAAACAGCTGTGGTGGGTATAACGGATGCTGTTCTTAATTCCATATCGTTTTTGTTCCAGCGGCGTGGGGTTCCCGTCAGTCGGAAATATATCCATTGCCAGCAGAACCCTCTTACAAAGAAGAGGTTAGTTGTAATAAAACTTAACATCATGTCACTACCATTAGGTACTTTCATCACTAACATTATCACTAAATAAAAATAACGTCTGAAAATATCATCTAGATAAAGCCAGTGCCGATCTGGCTATGTGTGTTCCTGGTGGCATCCTACATCGTGGCGGGCACGTTCCTGTTCAAGCGCTGGGAGGGCTGGGCATACCTTGACGCCGCCTACTTCTGCTTCATCACTCTCACCACCATCGGTTTCGGGGACTTCGTGCCTGCCCAAGTAAGTTTCGAACTAGTGACCATTAACTGTAGATACATTACTACCATCTAAATCCATGGGAGACATACAGTGATAATGAGCATCTGTTGGGTGCTGCTTAACACCCTCATTATCAAGTGTTTTTATGTTTGTGGATATGAAAATTACTCGATTTTTATTTTTGGAAATCATGGATTTTGGATCTATGGAGATAATGGCCAATTGATTTAATTTGGTCAAGACATTGCTGGCTAATAAATAAATGATGATGACACAATTGTGACCTAGATACACATGAGTCTTTCATGATGCTTTGCTTTGTTGCGCAAGCAGCTTCATTGTTCTGCTTCCAGGGCCAGAGTCTGGAAGACCCCGCAGCGGCCGTGCACTCTATCGCGCTCTGCTCGCTGTACCTGCTGTTCGGCATCGCGCTGTTGGCCATGTCCTTCAACCTGGTGCAGGAAGAAGTTCGCGCCAACGTCGCCGCGCTCGCCACTAAACTTGGCATCATCAAGCGTCGGGACCAGGACTCCGACTCGGATTACTGACTGCAGTCAGCAATCAGATCCCACGGGTGTTGACACAGCAATGTAACGTGTGGGGTCTATCTAGCTAGAGGTTACGTGGGGTATTTCTATCAGGAAATTATTTCCTGACCCGATTATTAAGAGTTGCTAGTGATGCAACACTATATAACATCGCAACATATGAATGCTTTGTGTTTTGATGTCCGTATCTTGTTAAGTTTTTGTGAATAAATGATATGATGTGCAAGACTCTGATACTAAATTCACTAAAGTGTATGTAATCTACGCAGCTACGTTTCCAATTTTACTGTTCCTATTTTACCGATTACTATTACTTAAAACGAACCATAATTTCCTCCATCTATTTCGATTTATTTAATCGTATGGTGTTTACTACATCTTTATATATTTATATAACTCAAAGATGACTAACTGACTGACTTAGTGATCTATCAACGCAGAGCCCAAACCACTAGACGGATCGGGCTGAAATTTGGCATGCAGGTAGATGTTATGACGTAGGCATCCGCTAAGAAAGGATTAACGCGAGCGAAGCCGCGGGCAAAAGCTAGTTCTCACTATATAAATGTAACAATCAAAATAGCATTACGATAACCCTAATAGACCAAATAGATTAGAGTCACAAAGAACAATGTGTTACTAACTTTTAAACAAATAATAATGTTACATTACTTAAATACCTATATAATTATCTAATTATAAACTCGAATATTCCACCAAACTGCCGTCATCAATAAATACTTAAAAATATTTTTTAGGTAATAAATTAACTCGATGCTTGTTTCCGGTCAATAAAGATAAATGTTTCCTTTATTCTTTGAAATTTCTATTAGTCGGCTGAAAGCTGCGAGCGTATGGTCGGCATTTTCCTATAGACTTGTCTGCTAAACTAAAGTAACTACTATTAAAGTTCTATATGAAAATGATAAATAACAATGTAGTAGAAAACTTAGCTATACTTAATTTAGAAAATAAAAAATAAATAAAATGAACATAATACGCCACCTTGTAGTACCCGAAAACTTACAGGCTGTCAGTCAGTATGCTTAGTTTTCGACTTTTTGTATATGTATCCCACATAGGGATTCACCCAAAAGCCTCCTCAACCTCAAGATCGATTTGGTATTTGACACCTGTCGTCATATTTAAGCTGATTATATTGTTAAATAAATTATTTAAGAGATAGCAATATCTAATCGTCGATAAGTCAAGGAATTAGTATCGTGTTTACATACGCACCAGGTATTAGCCTTCCTCATTCGCAAGTAAGTCGCAGGCCATTTTTCTTTGTAGGTCGAAGTGGCTCATGGACGTGAACATAAAAAATATAGTGATGGAACATTCATACAAAAAGTTGCATTGAAAACTTGATTATTTAAAACAAATAAGTTTTGTTATTGAGTGTCATATAATAAGATTGGAACATCCTCATTACAAAGTTAGTACCTATCTGTCCTTAAATATATTTCAAAATATTTCATAAAACTGCTTTATTTTCTTCATTTCATCTAGGATCGACGCAATATACATAGTATACAGTACACCTAGGTACCTTAAACCATTTTTACTTTTTCCTGTTAACATCTCATATTACTTCCACTTCTACAAATCATATGTAAATCTTCAACCAATCAATTTCTGTTAACCCTTCTATTCGCATCTTCAGGAATATCACTAACTGGATTTGCCCAGGTATTGATACACCCAGGATTGAGTAACAATCGAATACAATGAAATGTAACTTTTACTACCTCATTAAAAACTTACACTACAGAATGGCAGACACGAAGGTCGAGAAAGGCGGCGACAATGCCGAGGACTCCAAGCCCTCCCTCGGAGTGGACCTGGACGCCATCTTGAAAGACGAAGTGGGTCAGTTCGGGCGCTACCAGCTCGTCACTCTGGCGTTGGCCGCGCTGCCCGTCATCTTCTCCGCATTCGCGTCCGGAGAATACATCTTCACCACTGCCAGGATACCAACTAGGTGAGTTTTATTAAGTAATACTATTTAAATGTTTTGCGAGCGTAGTTAGGTGTATCGTATACGTGTAACGATACGTATACGATATGGAAAAAGTTAGCCTATATTTGAAATATAGGCTTTTTCCATATCGTCCTGCATAATATTGCAGTCAAATGTAAGTCAATAGATAATATATGTAATGTAACTTAACTAGTTTAGGATAAACATTGAGTATGTTGATTTGTTGTTGTGCTATCGACTCTAAATTAATGAAAATCATTAAAATTGTTTTTTACAGAATTTGCTTTTATAGATAATGTTGTGGATTACAAGTGATATGATAATTTTAATAAATAAAATTTAAAATTATATGACTACGAAATAATCTTATCTATATTTCTATCTTTATCACTTCAAAATGTTAATAACATTGAGATGTTTTCATCATCATTAGTAAATCAAGATATAAATTTACTTGCAAAGATATTTCTTCCTCGTCCTTGCCAACCTTGTTTTGGTAGGTACTTAGGTACCTAAGCATCGTATACTGCGACTAGGTACACTTACTAAATAAGTATTTTTTTATCTTCTGCATCCACTCGTGCAGGCCATTTCTAAAAATAAAATACATTATACATACATTACATTTTAGAATAAGTATTTAATATTTTAACCATATTTTAACTTTTGGAAGTCGCCTCTCTGGCATAGGCCTCCCCCAGTTTCTTCCACTTTTCCCTATTTCTTGCCTGTCGCATCCAGTCAGTTCCACACCTTTTCTTAAATAAATCACTCCACCTTACTTTCGGTCTACCTTGTTTTCTTTTACTATCTCTAGTATCCATTCCGTAACTCTTTTTGTCCATCTATCATTATTTAACCTACATAAATGCCCAGCCCATTTCCATTTTAAATTTCTTATTCTTTCTAGTATATCAGTAACCTTTGTCTTCGTTCTAATGGATTCATTCGTATTTCTGTCCGATAATCGCAAACCTAACATGCTTCTTTCCATTTATCTTTGATGGATAGCCAGTCTTTCTTCATCTTGCTTTCGTAGAGCCCATGTTTGACATCCATATGTAACACATGGAAGTATTGTACTTTCGTAAAGTTTGCTTTTGATCTTTATATCTACACTTTTATTTTTCATTATTTCTCTTAAACTCCAGTATTTTTTCCATGACAGAGCTATTCTTCTATTTATTTCTTTTTCGGTAGTATCATCGAATGCTATTAATTATCCTAAGTAAATATATTCTTTGACATAATCTATTTCGTGGTTTTTACTAGAATTGGCTTTTCTTCGTCATTTGTCATTATTTTAGTTTTTGATGCATTTATAATCATAATCATAATCATTTATTGCTTCCTTAATGTAACAAATAGGTGTTGTCATAAGATTAAGCACAAAATTAAGCACATAATATTTAAAACTAAACCCACTTTTTTACTCTCTTTCACTAAGTCCTTTATCATAATTTCTAGGTCGTGTGGATTTTCTGCGAATATGACTACATCGTCAGCAAATCTCAAATGGTTCAGATATTCACCATCAACTTTTATACCTTTATTTCGCCAATTTATGTTTCTAAACACCATCTCTAATACTGCCAAAAATAATTTCGGAGATATTGGATCACCTTGTCTCTCTCTCCGTATGGGAAATTCGGTGCCTTCTGTCTTAAGCTCTATATTAGCTGTGCATTTAGAGTATATGTCGCGTAGCGTATTTATATAACAGGTGTTTACTTCTTCCGTGCTTCCCAGATGGATTCGTGGTCTAGTGAGTCAAATGCTTTGCTATAATCAATAAAACAAAGATATAGTGATTTTATAGGTTGAATTACGTAGCAATGTTTATTCCCTTCAGATGCCGTATCGAGCAATGTGATGGCTCTGCAAGCGAGGTCCCTATGCCCGACTTCCGTCCCCCGTGGGTCCTGAACGCTATCAACGGCACGAGTTTGGACTCATTCGAAGCGTGCTCCCGGTTCCCGGATCAAATGCCACAGCTGCCTAGCAACGACACATGCCCGATCGACTGGTTTGACCGCTCCAGGGAGGTCGACTGCGATGGACATGTCTATGAGAATACTCTCAGTGTTGTCTATGATGTAAGGGAAAATTTATGAAGATACGGATCGAGCGAAATGGAAAACAAGAATTTGAAAATGTTAACTTCTTCCTTTCTTTTCACTTCAACGACTTGGTGTCAGTGAAGCATGTCCACTTTTTTCTATTTTGTTTGCCCCAATGTGTAATTTGTTCACTGTACTTCTATCAAAGTTTACGAGTAACAATCTTTGTAGTTTTGTTGCGGTATAATGTGCTTTATTTACCTGTACTTAAGTAGTATTGTTTTGTATAAATCTCTACCTACATTTTCTTGACTCAAAGCTTGATTTAAGAAAATCAAAAATCCCAAACTATCAAGAATTGGTTATGGTCTATTGGTATGGTATATATATATAAAGATTTTATTTGAATAGTTCGACATGGCGTGCGACGAGTGGCGCCGCTCGCAGATCGGCTCGATCCGTACGATCGGCACGCTGCTGGTGCTACCGATCACGGGCTACATCTCGGACCGCTGGGGCCGCCGCGTGGCGCTCACCATCAACGCCTTCAACACCGGCTGGATCGGCCTCGTGCGCTCCTTCGTCAGTTCCTACGAGTGGTTCCTCGCGCTCGAGGTCATTGAGTCGACCGTCGGGGCCGGAGCGTTCTCTTCTTGTCATATTTTAGGTAAGCATTTAATAACTTTGCATCTTTTGTGCATACGTGTACTATTATACTTTGAACGAAATCAAAATATAAATTTTATCAAGAGACGTATAATCATTGTTTTTTTTTTTCAGTTACTGAATTGGTTGGTCCCAAATATCGCGTTATAGCGGGAGCCACAGTTTCAACTATGTTCGCAGTGGGACAAGTGATTTTGGGCTTCATAGCTTGGGGTGTGCCAGCATGGCGCTCCCTCACGCAAGTGCTCTATATACCGCAACTATTCGTAGTCACATACTTCTGGATCCTCTCTGAGTCTGTTCGCTGGCTTATGAGCAAAGGTCGATATGAAGAGTCCGAAGCAATTTTGAAAAAAGTAGCAAAAGCTAATAAAAAACAGTTGTCAGACAAATCTTTGGAACTCCTAAGAGCCACTGCTGAAGCTGAGAAATTGATCGAAAAACCAAAAGAGCCATGGCTGCCGATTCTTGTGTTCAGATCTCGCGTTATTTTACTGCGATGCTGCGTGGCTCCAATCTGGTGGATCACGAATACACTGGTTTACTACGGAATGAATATAAATGCAGTGAATTTGTCCGGGAACAGTTACCTGAACTACGTGTACGTGGCCGCAATCGAGATCCCCGGCTTCTGGACCGCCATCCTGTTGCTGGACCGCATTGGCAGGAAGCCGGTGCTCATTACCGCGTATTGGTTGTGCGCTATCTGTCAATTTGCCTTCGCTTTTATGCCCGCAGGTAAACATATTTTAAACCGTTTAAAATACATACTAATACCTGCCTACTATTATATTATATTCTAAGAAATAAATGACATCTATCTACTTCTTCAAATTCGTTTGCATAATACTTTAGATTCACTTTTTATTCAACGTTTTTATCTTTCTAGGCTTTCGTACCTCAAAAGGCAAAAACGGAACCCTAAAATTCGTATCAAATATTCAGATATACGGTCTCTTTCAGCTGTAAAATAATCAAATTTATAGTCAACGCGATCAGGAGATATTACTCCCGTAAATGTTGCGAATTTTCGCATATTTTGTTTTATTTTTACAGGCAACGAAGGTTTATCGATGGCAATATACCTAGTCGGCAAGTACAGCATCGCAGTGGTGATGACGTCAGTGTACGTGTACACTTCGGAGCTGTTCCCGACCAAGTACCGGCACAGTCTGTTCGCCTTCGCGTCCATGGTGGGACGGCTCGGCTCCATTACCGCGCCGCTCACTCCGGCTCTGGTATAGCTATTTTTTTGTAACATAGAGCGGGTGGCCTGATGGTGAGCGATCACCGCTGCCCATGGACAACTGCAACACCAGGGGTATCAGAGCAACACCAGGGGTATCAGAAGAGTGTTGCCGGCCTTTCAAGAAGACGTAAACTCGTTTTTAAGATTCCAATGTCGTATCGGTTTGGAAATACCGCTTCAGGGAGTAGATTCCACAGATTGCCAGATTTTTTTCATAATTATTCTTTAGGTTGGTGTGATAAGTTCCTTCGATCTGCAATCTCTAAATAAGCTCGCGAGGTCTTCAGCTCACAGAGCCACTAGTATCAAATAATATATCAAGAGTTTATATACTATTTGGTAGTATTAACGGCCTAAACTGTTGTAGGCTCAAGAAGTGTGGGCGCCGCTGCCACAAGTGTTGTTCGGCAGCTTCGCTCTCGTGTCCGGAACCCTGATATTCACGACGCCGGAGACGCTGAACACCAAGCTGCCCAATACTATGGAAGAGGCCGAAAACATCAGCAAGCAAAAAATCGACAAGTGATCTGGTTAAAGTATATTTTATTTTTTTTGATTATCATTTTTTTTTTATTTTCATATGATTTCTCCAAGATAACTTGCAGATTTTGTAGTCTGCGTAATGTCGGAGAGTTCTTTTCTGAGATTCTCCAGTTATATATCGTAGAAAATACCATAGACAGAAAAAGGAGTTACTAGTGACATGATATATACCTATTTACTTTATAAACATTTATTCATAAATTACTTACTAAAAATAATTGCAAAATGGTCATTTTTGTACATACATTGAATACTTATTTGTATCTACATATTGGAGAACAATAATGTCACGATTAAAGGTTTGTTTGCACCATAGAAAAAAAAGAACATGTTATTAGTTCCATGGTTTGCACCGTCTTACTTTGACAGTAACAGTAACTTAAGCTATATGTTGTTTACACACGGTTTTAAAAACCATACATAGGTACATATAATACAAATAATATATATTTATCATCAAAATATTTATATCACAGTTAATATAATCCTAAAACTAATGACGCCTACGCAAGGGTCGCCTAGTAGCTCATTAGAATAACATAGATCAACTTCTAATATACTCTGTTAACTGCACAAAGATTAAATAGATGTTGAATTTACTAAAAAATGCTAATAAAATTATACAACGTTTAATATAAAACTATCAAATATTATCTGGAACTTTTCACTTCAGTTGTAAATAATACGGAGGAAGACTTTTTCACTAAATTACTTATATACTAATTAAAACAAGCTTGCTTTTATATAATTAACTTAATTTACTATAATATAAATATCACGTTTGTCAGGAAATTTAACTTTAAATGAAAGCAACTGACTTTGACGCTCAAGTTATAGATATCCCACATATTTTTACGTTTGTCAATAATAACGCAACGGTGCTCTGTTTCACATTTTAAATTTATAAAGCTACTCAATAATGCTCTCCAAGTACATAAATCCCAAGCACTTATTTAATTACATACCATAAAATAATTTTGATTTAAATATATCATCAAGGAGGTCACATGGTGGTCCGTTTCAACTAGCTCAAATCTAGGGGTTTCGGTCTTGGGAATGTTTGCTTAATTTTTGGAACAGGAATCCCGATTACATTTACGGCTCAAATTAATATCCTTAAGATTTTTTCGACTTAAATGTGGCCCAACCATTACTGTAATCAGCCCATCATTTGGGTTAACTTTTACGTGTATTTGACTGACATTTCAGTTATTGTCTATCTAAAACGGGTGGACTAACATTAACTCCATTCTGTAGCCCGTCGAAAGCCTATGCTTTGAGCGATGTATGGCACAGTATTATCGGTTAGCTAGTAGCGTTGTTCATCTGGATGTCGTTGGTCTTCGGCTGCTTCCGGATCTGCTCGGCTTCCTGGATCGTGTCTGGCAGCCTGGTGTTGAGGGTTTCGGGAGTGGTCAGCATGAGCCCGCCGGCGATCAGCGCTGTCGCACCGAACAACACCGATGGCAGCCATTCTACGTATATCGCCTATTAACAAGTTATTCACGTTCAAATAATATTCGAAAAGTGATCATTTCAATTTGCTAATAGAAATAAGCCTTTAAAAGGTGCGAAGTAAATCATATTGAGGCTCTACCAAGTGCAGTGCACAAGTGATCCAGATGACAATAATTTTACGAATATTTAGGTATTGAAGAAGGTGATATATAGGTTCTAGCTCATCAGATCAAAGTGTCCTTACTGAGGTTCCAATTTGGCCTTATAGAATTATAACGAAGCGGCACCATGGATCTCTATAAAATTTGTTTAATAGCATTTTTTATACATATATGAACAAACGTACCAGTAAAGGCATCTGTGGAGCGACAATGGAACCGATTCTGCCGACCATGGAGCAGAAGCCGAGCAGCGAGTGGCGCGCATGCGTGGGGAACAGCTCCGACGTGTACATGTAGATGCCGCTGAACGCCTGTGTGATGGCAATCTTGCCCATCAGGTACAGGAGCGTCGCTAGCCACGGCATCGCTGGAATATCACAGAGAATATTTATCGAAAGAGTTATATAAAAGCCGCTTCTGACTAGTGAAGGTATGTCCAGTAGTTATTTTTTGTGACTTGTAAATACGTACCTACTGATATATATAATGCTTTCTCTTGAATAAAACACAAATATAGGTAAAATAAAGGAGCTGGCACGTGGTTTTGAATATGACACTGGCGAATTGCATTTTCACTTTACGAAAAATGAAATATATAATGAGAATAGCAAACAAAAAGAGGATATACGGAATCAAATAAAAGGAGAACATATAGTCCTTTAGCAGGATATATAATGTTTACACAATAATGAATTATAATACTCACTTTTAGGAACAAAAGCGATTGCAACACACGACAATCCACAGACAGTGTACGCTACGAGCAAAGTCCTCTTCCTGCCGACCCTGTCGAGCACCAACGCGTTGGTGACCACCGCTATCACCTCCACGCTCACCACCAGCATGTAGTTGGTGTACTTGTCTCCTGCCAGCGACACGCTGTTGATGGCCAGGCCGTAGAACACGAACGTGCAGGTGATCCACCACCAAGAGCAGATGGCCAGGCGAGTCATTATGATCGGTGAACGTAGAACCTGAACGAAGGTAGAAATGTAATTTTGCTATCCTTTTGGATATATTTAACTACATTTAGCTGACATCTAATGGTAAAGTTACCTGCATCCACAGACCACTCTCCTCTTTCTTATCATCTATTTTCAAATCTTTAGGCTTTTCCTCCGTCAGCTGTTTCATCGTCTCATCAGATAGCGTGACCTTATTCATCTTCGCTGCTCTCATTATGATCTCAACTGCTTCTTCTTTGCGTCCCTTAGAAAGCAACCACCGTATACTCTCAGGTAATAAATAGACGTAGGATATGAAGAGCAACGAAGGCGGGTACACGACGATGATGAAAGTGCGCCAGTAATGGAAGGTTTTGGCGAGGAGTGCGAAGCTGAGACCTCCCAGGACCAGCATGATTCCAAGGAAAGCTGTCGTCAGCACACGTTTGTCTTGGCCCAGTAGTTCAATTGCTGAAAAGCAAAATAAATAAAGATGACGGCTTTTTTAATTTTTGATATTTTTTTTTTAATAAAAATGATTACTAAAATTATTATTAAGTGGCAAATCGTCCGATATAAATATAATTGTAGACACTAACTGAGGATGTAGGCGGCGGGGAAGGCACTTGCGCCGGCGACGGTCTCCAGAAACTCGATGACGACATACATCTCGTAGGAGACGGAGAATGCCTTCAGGGAGCCGATGGCACCGACCAGAGTACAGCTGAGAATTAGTGCGCGCTTGCGGCCCCAGCTGAAACAGGGTTTTTTTACTAACAATATTAATCGAATGGTTAAAAATTGGAATTATATTCTAGTCATAACCTACACTATTGTAGTGACACATTGTCATGTCAGCAGTTTTGGCCTAGCCTCCCTACTGATGGTCACAATTTAGTCGTCGTCGCCTCTACTGTGAGGCGACGACTGTCCATACACTATAAAATAAAACAATAGATTACCGATCAGAAATATAACCGAGGATGGGCAGCGACACCAGCATGCCCACGTTGTGGATGGTGCCCACCAGCGTGCGCTTCCACTCCTGGCACGCCAGGTTGAACTGAAACAAACGTTCTTATAAATCTCTACGTGCTCTACTCCTTTGCCTCTTCCTTCTTTACTTCAGCTTTTGACTTTTCAAAGACCCGTCATAATCAGAATTCGTCAGACGCATCCAAGATTCGAAATATTTACGGCAATAATGAAGCATAAAATATTAAGGTAAATATTAACGCGATTTTTTTACTGTTTTATCAGATCATCAATTAATTTATCGTCTATAGCATCTGCCTATCGTGTACATCAATCTGCGTATCTCGGAATACAACAATATAATTGTAAATCATCATCCCGCGCGGCCATGCGTTGCGATACCGGCAATGATACCACGCGCTTGGTGACATCAGCGCGAGCCATACATTCGCATCTGAGACCGGAAAAATGTAGATAAAGTTTTTTTTTTTCAGTACTTTTCTTTGAGGGATCCTGTTCTAAATAGTTGAGGTCACTATTGTATTTTAAGGGTTTTAATGAGTACCTGCATCTCCAGGTGCGGTTCTATTGCTTGATTACCTTGTAATCCATCCCAAGAAGGATAATTTTGAGGAAAGTATTTTATAAATCGTCGTCAACATGTTATTGTATCCATGCAATCAATTAAATCAATCTACTTATTACTTCCATGATTGTATGGTTTACTCACATCATGCACAACTAAGCATGTTTTTTGCATAATAAAAGCCTTAATTTTTTTGCAAATACTTTTTAAACGAAATCAAATGTGTAATATGTAGGTACGTCTAATGAGTAATTTCCCTTCATTTTGTTCCCTTCGAGTTGAACGCCCAGTCGTAGTCGTTGACTCTGGACTGGCTTGATGCTGTTTACCTATTTCTCAATTTCACTGTCCTGTCACTCAATACAAGTGTAGAAAATACTTAAAAATTAAAA
>JAEMBS010000507.1:0-25000 GCA_018467065.1 Ephestia elutella
TTTTATTTTATACACAATGTTCTTTGAAATTAAAAACTTGAAAGTATAAAATAAAGCATTTTTTGTGTAAAATGTTCCTTTCGCAAAATTTCCCCTTTTAGCAAAGCGGGTCATTCGCAAAATTACATAGGTACATACATATTATCACGCCTTTTACCCGTTTAAAAAATCGCAGAATTTTATTTAATATACAAAGGGGCATTTTGCGACGTACGTACGCTTGAATTGTTGCGCACCTGAAAGTTGCGCTTCGAGGAATATCTCGGGATTTTAATTATGATTCTTAGATCTGTACATACTACATGGATGTTCACTGTAACATGAAATTTACTTAATAACTACTATTTTATAGTTTTTACTTAAGGTGAAAGCCAAGCTTTGGCTGTCCATACATTTTGTTCTACAGCAATGCTCTAAACTTCGTTAATGATTCTCATGATAAAATCGAATTTCCGATTCTTATGAAGTAATTGTGCTCTCATGTTGAATTTAACAAAATAATGTATAATAATTTAAGAGAAAAACGGCTTTTAAAATACGACAAAAATTGAGATTCTTGTTGATGTGTGCGTAATATTTTGTGACATTTAGGGGCGACGTCTAGCAGATTTATTACAAACTACTGACTACTACTATTTATATAAAAGCACTTTGAGACCTAAATGCGTGCTTCCTCGACGTTGCTAGCCTTGACAGCGCCATCGGCTGTACGTGAAAAACAAAAGAAAATTATGAAATGCTAAAAAATTATAAAATAGCAAGTTTCAATATTAAATTCAATTTAGGGTTCAATCATATTTTTATGAAAGATTTTTTATGGTGAAATTTAAATTTGATTACTGGGACTTTTGGATTTGAAGACAGGCTACCTAAATATGACATCTGGACATCACCTGGACATCTGGATGGTGAAGTCCCTGGACTTTATGTCACTGCTGTCCAGGAATTTTCGTATCCACATGACCAAAACTCCCACGTCTTCAAATTCATATGTGCAGGTGATGTCCAGATGTTCAGGTCTTCAGCTCCACATTTTCAGGTCTTCATTTCCAGATGTCCAGGTGATCATCTCCTGAAGCTTTGGTCCTCATATTCAGCTGTCAGCATTTCATATGCACATGACCAGACACCCAGGTCTTCACATCCAGATGTTCAAGATGTTACATATTTCAGATATCCCTGCCTTCATATCCAATATATAATATGTCCCAGTTATCAAATTTAAATCTCACCATAAAAAAATCTTTTATAAAAATACGTACTGAACCCTAGATTTAATATATTTTTACAAGCTTGCCATTACGTATATGACTGGACTGGAATATTTGTGCAAATTCATCTCAGGCATTCATCGATACGTTGTTGCCGATCTGTGCGAGGTGTAAGATGGCAACGTTGCTTTTTTTTACCCAAAAAGATATTTCTTTTTCTACAATCATCTCTTATGATTGTAGAGTTCAATTCTGAAACTTAAACAATTTAATTTTGCAAATACTTTTATCAAAAAATATTATAGTAGGTAGGTATTATTACACGTAGGTATTCATTAACAAAAAATAAACTTTAGGAATATGTGCATACATTTATATTTAGTTTCAAAGAAAACAAATATTACTGATTAATTATTTTTTAGTTTTTAGTTTGCATTTCGTCCATACATTTTGTTCTACAGCAATGCTCTAAACTTCGTTAATGATTCTCATGATAAAATCGAATTTCCGATTCTTATGAAGTAATTGTGCTCTCATGTTGAATTTAACAAAATAATGTATAATAATTTACGAGAAAAACGGCTTTTAAAATACGACAAAAATTGAGATTCTTGTTGATGTGTGCGTAATATTTTGTGACATTTAGGGGCGACGTCTAGCAGATTTATTACAAACTACTGACTACTACTATTTATATAAAAGCACTTTGAGACCTAAATGCATGCTTCCTCGACGTTGCTAGCCTTGACAGCGCCATCGGCTGTACGTGAAAAACAAAAGAAAATTATGAAATGCTAAAAAATTATAAAATAGCAAGTTTCAATATTAAATTCAATTTAGGGTTCAATCATATTTTTATGAAAGATTTTTTATGGTGAAATTTAAATTTGATTACTGGGACTTTTGGATTTGAAGACAGGCTATCTAAATATGACATCTGGACATCACCTGGACATCTGGATGTGAAGTCCTGGACTTTATGTCCTGCTGTCCAGGTTTTCGTATCCACATGACCAAACTCCCACGTCTTCAAATTCATATGTGCAGGTGATGTCCAGATGTCCAGGTCTTCAGCTCCACATTTTCAGGTCTTCATTTCCAGATGTCCAGGTGATCATCTCCTGAAGCTTTGGTCCTCATATTCAGCTGTCCAGCATTTCATATGCACATGACCAGACACCCAGGTCTTCACATCCAGATGTCAAGATGTTATATTCAGATATCCCTGCCTTCATATCCAATATATAATATGTCCCAGTTATCAAATTTAAATTTCACCATAAAAAAATCTTTCATATAAATACGTACTGAACCCTAGAGTTAATTTATTACTACAAGCTTGCCATTACGTATATGACTGGACTGGAATATTTGTGCGAATTCATCTCAGGAATTCATCGATACGTTGTTGCCGATCCGTGCGAGGTGTAAGATGGCAACGTTGCTTTTTTTACCCAAAAAGATATTTCTTTCTACAATCATCTCTTATGATTGTAGAGAGTTCGTTCTGAAACTTAAACAATTTAATTTTGCAAATACTTTTATCAAAAAACATTATAGTAGGTAGGTATTATACACGTAGGTATTCATTAACAAAAAATAAACTATAGGAATATGTGCATACATTTATATTTAGTTTCAAAGTAAACAAATATTACTGATTAATTATTTTTTAGTTTTTAGTTTGCATTTCCCAACATGTTTTCTGAACGTCTAATTTAAAATCCTAGAACTTCTAGGGCACGAAGTATCGATACTTTGAATTATCGATAAAGTCGAGGTGGGCTCGACCTCCGTGATTTATTTTAATTATTTTAAAACGATATTAATTTTTATCAACAATAAAAGATATCGATATTCGTCGTGGTATCGATGTAAAGTCTACACTACATACATATCTATCTACTAGCGTTGCAGGACTATCGATAGTATTGACAAGTGTCAATACTATTGAAAAGAAAGAAAAGAAAGAAATATTTATTATATCGATAATATATTTATATCGATAGCCAATAGTTTGCAATACTATTGATGATAACCAAAACTATCGATACAATCGATAGTATTGCTTTTCAATACTATCGATAGTATCGATACTATTATATAACAATACTATTGAATTTTTACAAGCTATCGATAGTGCAATAGTATCGATTGTTTGTTGAAATATTAGTTTTGGTTATCATTAATAGTATTGCAAATCAATACTATCAATACTATCGATAGTAGGACTATTTTTTATGGTCACAATGCTATTGACAATACTATCGATAGTCAACAATATTGTTGCAACACTACTATTTACCTATTCTATGACGCCCCGTGTTGTATTGTAGTTGTACTTATGGAAGTTTATTTTTTGCAATAGATTTTTTCATATAAGTGTATTACGTTTCTCTTGTGCTTTATTAGTTTATTGTTCATTGAAGATAATAATGGCTACTAGATCTGATAGGAAGATATATCTGAGGCATGTAGGTAAATTCTGACCCGCTAAAGTCGAGGAAGCGAGTGCTTGGAGAATTGAAACGATATAGGTACCGATTTGACGTAAGTTAAAATCTTATTGAATGATACATTAATATTGCAAAGACATAAATATCACACATGTATATATACACGGTCACCGCATTGTAAAACAACTAAAGTTTGACATTTATTTATTGAAACTGTTGTAAACACGTTATAAATCTGTTTCAGGTATGGTCCATATTGGCAGGAAATGCACAGCACAAGTGTTTCTTTATACAATAATTCTGTGTTTGTAATATATTGGGTAAAACTAAACGCAGGCGTTTCGCATTGCTGCCGCCAGAGGGCGTTCGGGGTTTTCACACTGCTAGCGTGGATGGCGTCGCGCGGACGGTCGCCATTGCATTGCCCTATGCGATATCGGTTTGATTTTTAATACGCGAGAGGTTCCGCGTTCTTTGATTGCTAATTAGCTTGAGTTGTGTTTGTGAATTTCCTGTTTGTTAAATAACTATTGAACTTTGTGTTTGTGTACCCGTCATGGTGACTTTTTCTTGTGAGAGGTGAAACGCGGCTGGCTGTTCACATCTGGCTGTTCCCGAGTGAAACTACGGGAAGAAATCTATTTAGTTGTTATGGGGAATTGAGATCTCAAGGGTTAGGTAGGGTAATTAGGAATTCCCCCTTCCCGAAGACACTCAAGTTTGGATCCGAAGAGAAAGAAGATTTAGTTTGGTAAGTGTTCAATTCTAGTTAATTTATAGGTTAGGTTATCATATAGGGCCCTGTAGCTCCCTTCATAAGCTACGGTGGCAGCAGACTGCGTATAGCTTAAGTTAGATTCTAGTCGGACAAGCGTGGTGTCGCGTGGAGATTTTTTCCCGGTACTTAATTTTACCGGTAGGTTTTTTCCCGGTGAAGTTCCGGTACAGAATTCTTCCTGCCGCTTCGTTTGTCCGGATTCGCTCTGCGCACATTTTCTGGCAGCAGAGCGTAGTTGCTCTGCACATTTTCTTGGTAGCAGAGCGTAGTTGCCTTGCACATTTTCTGGTAGCAGAGCGTAGTTTATCTACCCTCTATTTGTTCGTTTGTAAAAAATAATTAATTGTTTGTAAAAATTATTAGATTTTTCTTAGTTTGTTTGTATAAGAATATTTGTAACCTTTTTTGTATTTGTTTGCGGTTTGTACCGTGCGTTCCGGGTTTGTGCCATTCTCATACCTACCGCGGTTCTTCGTGTAGTTGCTTGATTTTGTTGTTTTTTATTTACCTTTTGTTATTTTTTGTTTGTGACTTGACGCGATGGCGAAGGCCTCCAAATGCTAGGGCGACACTCGCCAACGAATTGAGATGGTTTGTGACGGCCGGAGGACTCCTGTCCCGGAAGGACAGGGAGGGCGCGCCATATTGCTAAGAGCGGATCACCTCCACTTTCACGATTGATTAGCGCGGAAGCTGGCCATGGCGGCGCTTACCGAAGCCGATCTTACCCTCGGAGTGGCTCACGCAGGTCACATGGCGGACATGGACCAGATCCTGAGAGTCTGCACGATGATATCGCGGAGGCGGTGACCGCAATAAGGGCGAGAGACAGGCTGGCGGACCAGCTCCTCGCACACCTGTTAGACAGGAAGGACCAGCGGTTACTGGTCGGCTCCCCACCCTTCAGCTGTCCCACTTTGGGGGTAGGATGGAGGAGTGGGTAGCATATAAAAATATGTTTGAGTCCCTGGTCGTAGCACGACAGGATTTGTCGAAGGCCCAGAAGATGGCCTACCTCCTCTCCACTCTTGAGGATGAAGCGCGGTCGCTCATCCAGCACTTCCGGCAGTGGAGTAGACGACCAGTACGGATGACATGGCTTGGGGAGTTATTGAACTCCCGCTACCAAAACTTACGTTTGTTAGCGGATGCGCACGCCGCACAGTTGATGGCCCTGCCCAAGGTGGCCAACAGGGCACAGTTGCGCCTGCAGTTGCTCACGCCCGTTACAGTGGCCTGTAACGCGCTCCGCACACTGGGGCTGCCGGTGGACCAATGGGTCCTTTTTGGTTGGTGCAGCCATTGTATTGGGCAAATTCACCCAATGACATCCGCTCGCGGTTTGAGCGCGAGAATGTGAACGGGATAGCACCACCCTTACCAACATTCACTGACTTGGTGTAAAGTTTTTGGAGTTTGAGGCACGTGGGCTGCTGAGAATACCATGACGGACTCAGCGCCATCCAGAGCGCCTGAACGTAGGCCCTTGGAAACCTCATGGCGAGGGAAGGCCCCCCATAGCCAGGGACGGCAACCGCCACCGCGTGGGAGCTTTTGGTGTGCGGGTTGCATTGGCATCGGCGCAGCAGTCGCGAGGGACGCGGATCATGCCTGCAATGTGGTCGGATGTAATGGCCACAGCCTGCTGCAATGCAGGGGACTGGCAGAGACTGCCAGTAACAAGATCGGCGCCGGGCATGGCAAGGCGGTGGCATGAACTTTGCTTTTACTGTTTGGCATGGTCAGCTATGCACGTGACTGTCCCAGTGCCATACCATGCAGTGTGCATGCCGTGGGCTGCACCCACGCGATGCTCTGCAATGAACCGGAACGGGGATGGGCTCCCCGGTTGTTGAGGCAGGGGTCCCCTATGGGCGGGGAAGGCGGCCTCCTGCGCTGGAAGCCCTCCACCATCGAACGGAGGACGACGGCTTCGCTTGTCGCACCCCTCGGAAAGGGGGTCGCGCACCGGCGCGGGTCTTGGTGACCGGGACCACGCGCCCCAGCGCCCGCGGCCAGCATGTGGCCGGCCAGGTCTTCTGGATGGGGGCCCCATGCGGCGGGGGGTCTCTAGATCGGACGTGAGAGTGGGGACACCCCCTCCGTCGCGGGGTTACCACAATACCCAACACCATGCAGCCGCAGGCGGTTTTCTCCGCCGCTGCATGAGTACCCACGGCTGGAGTACCACCCGTCAGGCTCATATGTATGGCCGGTCAGTCAGTTATGCCGCCCTCAGATGGGGATGTGCACTCGCCCGTTACATTATCCGGGCCAGTGGTGCGCCCTTGGTTTGGAGGAGAGTGGGGAGCCCGGTAACTCATTTGCTCCCTTGCTGGGACAGAGCTGCGGACGGTTCTGTTTCCTACCGCGGTGGGTCCGCGTATGGGCTCGGTAGGGGGAAGCCATTAATTTGAGAGCTCTGCTGGACCCAGGGGCTCAAAGCAGTTTCGACACCACTCGAGTGGCACGCCAGTTAGGTTTAGTCGTGGAAGACTCGCCTCACGTGCCACTTCTTGGAGTTGGTGGTATTATAAGTGGCGTGTCTGACGGGCCAGACACTTGTCACCTTTTCTTCGCTGAAGTCCTCCACAATGAGGATCACGACTTCGGCTATGGTAATGGATACCATTGCGGGTTGGCACCCCTCGACAGACATACCGCCGGGTGTGTTGTCTTTGGCTTCGGGTCTGGAGTTGGCCGACCCCTTTGTCTTTCATCCCGGCCCAGTGGACTTGCTCCTGGGCTCGGACGTATTGGGTTGGATTTTGTTGGGTACACAGAAGGCTCTGGGTTCGTCTTCACTGATGGCAGTGTCTACGATTTTTGGTTTCGCCCTGATGGGCCCTGTGTTTGATAATGGCACCGCGGAGGAGCCACCGGTTGTCGCATCTGCGTCCTTGGCCAAGACCATGCAAAGGTTTTGGGAGGTGGAGGAGCCACCTATGAGTTCCAGGATGGATCCGGAACATGCTGAGTGCGAAGCCCTTTTTCGATCGACCACGGAGAGGTTGCCCTCCGGTCGGTTTGTAACTAGGTTACCTTTGTTGCCTCTCGTCCTAGCCTAGGGCAAAGTAGGGCGCTTGCGGAGAAATGACCAAGGTCCAAGTGAGCGACGCATGCAGCGTGACCACGTACTTCGCGATAAATATATTGAATTTATGCGCGAGTACGAGGATTTGGGTCACATGTCTCCGGCTCGAGTTGATCGGAGCTCAACTGAGCATTATTTTTTGCCCCACCACGCGGTGGTGAAGGCCTCAACAGGCAAATTGAGGACCGTCTTCGATGGGTCCGCACCCACTTCGAACGGGGTTTCGTTGAATCTGTGTTTGCATTCAGGTCCCAAATTGCATAGGGACATAATTGACATCATCTTGAACTTTAGAAGACATCAAGTGGTTTTTGGTGCGGACATCCGGATGATAAGTTCCGCCAGACAGCCATGGCACATCCTGAGTGAGAGGCGATTCCAGTTGATACTTCATGTGAGCGTCTTCTGAGGATCTCCGTGACGGCAAGAACTCAACACAAACACGTATGGTTTGAAATCTAGTCCCTATATCGCCATCAGATCATTGCTTGAATTGGCAGAGCGGGACCGGATCCGCTTTCCCCGTGGGGCTTCCGTGCTGTCACGTGACTTGGATGTTGATGACGTGTGCACCGGAGCCCAAAGTATTGAGGAGGCCCTCCTACTGCGGGATGAATTGATTGAAATATTGAAGACAGGTGGCTACGAGCTACGTAAGTGGTTGTCTAATGAGCCTAAAGTTCTAGAAGGGATCCCGGAGGATCACTATGAACCTCACCTGTTTGAGGATGCGGGATCCCAACAGGATGGGGTGCTGGGCATGCAGTACCAGCCGTGCTAGGCATTTGTATGTGTGTTTGTAATATATTGGGTAAAACTAAACGCAGGCGTTTCCTGTTATCGCCGCCAGGCGTTTTGGGGTTCTCACACTGCTAGCGTGGATGGCGTCGCGTGTGGTCCGCCATTGCATTGTCCAGGGCGATATCGGTTTGATTTTAATACGCGGAGCGGTCTCGCGTCTTTTGCTTGTTGTTTAGTTTGAGTGATAATTGTGAATTTCCTGTTTGTTAAATAACTATTGAATTTGTGTTTGTGAAAAACTCTGTTATTGTGACTTTTTCTTGTGAGAGGTGAAACGTGGCTGGCTGTTCACATCTGGCTGTTCCCGAGTGAAACTACGGGAAGAAATCTATTTAGTTGTCCTGGGGAATTGAGATCTCAAGGGTTAGGTAGGGTGATTAGAATTCCCTTCCCGAAGACACTCAAGTTTGGATCCGAAGAGAAAGAAGATTTAGTTTGGTAAGTGTTCAATTGTAGTTAATTTATAGGTTAGGTTATCATATAGGGCCCTGTAGCTCCCTTCATAAGCTACGGTGGTAGCAGACTGCGTTAAGTTAGTTAGGTTTTAGTCGGGCAAACGTGGTGCGCGTGGAGATTTTTTCCCGGTACTTAATTTTACCGGTGGTTTTTTCCCGGTGAAGTTCCGGTACAGAATTCTTCCCGCCGCTTCGTTTGTCCGGATTCGCTCTGCGCACATTTTCTGGCAGCAGAGCGTAGTTGCTCTGCACATTTTCTGGTAGCAGAGCGTAGTTTATCTACCCTCTATTTGTTCGTTTGTAAAAAATAATTAATTGTTTGTAAAAATTATTAGATTTTTCTTAGTTTGTTTGTATAAGAATATTTGTAACCTTTTTGTATTTGTTTGCGGTTTGTACCGTGCGTTCCGGGTTTGTGCCATTCTCATACCTACCGCGGTTCTTCGTGTAGTTGCTTGATTTTGTTGTTTTTTATTTACCTTTTGTTATTTTTTTGTTTGTGACTTGACGCGATGGCGAAGGCCTCCAATGCTAGGCGACACTCGCCAACGAATTGAGATGGTTTGTGACGGCCGAGGACTCCTGTCCCGGAAGGACAGGGAGGGCGCCATACTGCTAAGAGCGGATCACCTCCACTCACGATTGATTAGCGCGGAAGCGGCCATGGCGGCGCTTACCGAAGCCGATCTTACCCCGGGAGGCCTACGCAGGTCACATGGCGGACATGGACCAGATCCTGAGTCTGCACGATGATATCGCGGAGGCGGTGACCGCAATAAGGGCGAGACAGGCTGGCGGACCAGCCCCTCGCACACCTGTTAGACAGGAAGGACCAGCGGTTACTGGTCGGCTCCCCACCCTTCAGCTGTCCCACTTTGGGGGTAGGATGGAGGAGTGGGTAGCATATAAAAATATGTTTGAGTCCCTGGTCGTAGCACGACAGGATTTGTCGAAGGCCCAGAAGATGGCCTACCTCCTCTCCACTCTTGAGGATGAAGCGCGGTCGCTCATCCAGCACCTCCGGGTGGAGGACGACCAGTACGATACGGCTTGGGAGTTATTGAACTCCCGCTACCAAAACTTACGTTTGTTAGCGGATGCGCACGCCGCACAGTTGATGGCCCTGCCCAAGGTGGCCAACAGGGCACAGTTGCGCCTGCAGTTGCTCACGCCCGTTACAGTGGCCTGTAACGCGCTCCGCACACTGGGGCTGCCGGTGGACCAATGGTCTTTTTTGTTGGTGCACATTGTATTGGGCAAATTGCCCAATGACATCCGCTCGCGGTTTGAGCGCGAGAATGCGGAACGGGATAGCACCACCCTACCAACATTCACTGACTTGGTGAAGTTTTTGGAGTTTGAGGCACGGGCGGCTGAGAATACCATGACGGACTCAGCGCCATCCAGAGCGCCTGAACGTAGGCCCCAACAGGGACGGCAACCGCCACCGCGTGGAGCTGGTGTGCGGGTTGCGCACACGGCAGCAGTCGCGAGGGACGCGGACTGCCTGCAATGTGGCCGGATGGGCCACAGCCTGCTACAATGCAGGGACTGGCAGAGACTGCCAGTACAAGATAGGCGCCGCATGGCAAAGCGGCATGAACTTTGCTTTTATTGTTTGGGCGGTCACTATGCACGTGACTGTCCCAGTGCCATACCATGCAGTGCATGCCGTGGGCGGCACCACGCGATGCTTTGCATGAACCGCAACGGGGATGGCACCCGGATGTTGAGGCAGGGGTCCCCTATGGGCGGGGGCGCTCCTGCGCGAAGCCCTCCACCACCGGACGGAGGACGCGGCTTCGCTCGTCGCACCCCCCTCGGGAGGGGGTCGCGTACCTGCGCGGGTCTTGGCGGACCGGGACCACGCGCCCCAAGGTCATGGCCAGTATGTAGCTGGCCAGGCCCCGGATAGGCCCCCATGGGCGGGGGCCCCAGATCGGACGTGAGAGTGGGGACACCCCCCTCCACGCGGGTTACCAATACCCAACACATGCAGCCGCAGCGGTTTTCTCCGCCGCTGCACGAGTACCCACGGCTGGAGTACCACCCGCCGTACCATATGTATGGCCGGGCCGCGGGTTATGCCCCCCTCAGATGGGGGATGTGCACTCGCCCGCCATATTATCCGGGTCAGTGGCGCGCCCCTGGTTTGGAGAGAGTGGGGAGCCCGTAACTAGCTTGCTCCCTTGCTGGGACAGAGCCGCGGACGGTTCTGCTCCCTACCGCGGTGGTCCGCGTATGGGGTCGTAGGGGGGAAGCCATTAATTTGAGAGCTCTGTTGGACTCAGGGGCTCAAAGCAGTTTGGTTACCACTCGAGTGGCACGCCAGTTAGGTTTAGTCGTGGAAGACTCGCCTGTGCCACTTCTTGGAGTTGGTGGCATATAAGTGAAGTGTCTGACGGGCCAGACACTTGTCACCTTTTCTTCGCTGAAGTCCTCCACAATGAGGATCACGACTTCGGCTATGGTAATGGATACCATTGCGGGTTGGCACCCTCGACAGACATACCGCCGGGTGTGTTGTCTTTGGTTTCGGGTCTGGATTTGGCCGACCCCTTTGTCTTTTCCTCCCGGCCCAGTGGACTTGCTCCTGGGCTCGGACGTATTGGGTTGGATTTTGTTGGGTACACAGAAGGCTCTGGGTTCGTCTTCACTGATGGCAGTGTCTACGATTTTTGGTTTTGCCCTGATGGGCCCTGTGTTTGATAATGGCACCGCGGAGGAGCCACCGGTTGTCGCATCTGCGTCCTTGGCCAAGACCATGCAAAGGTTTGGGGAGGTGGAGGAGCCACCTATGAGTTCCAGGATGGATCCGGAACACGCTGAGTGCGAAGCCCTTTTTTCGATCGACCACGGAGAGGTTGCCCTCCGGTCGGTTTGTAACTAGGTTACCCTTTGTTGCCTCTCGTCCTAGCCTAGGGCAAAGTAGGGCGCTTGCGGAGAAACGACTGCTGTCCATGGAGCGACGTATGCAGTGTGACCACGTACTTCGCGATAAATATATTGAATTTATGCGCGAGTACGAGGATTTGGGTCACATGTCTCCGGCTCGAGTTGATTGGAGCTCAACTGAGCATTATTTTTTGCCCCACCACGCGGTGGTGAAGGCCTCAACAGGCAAGTTGAGGACTGTCTTTGATGGGTCCGCACCCACTTCGGAACGGGGTTTCGTTGAATCTATGTTTGCATTCAGGTCCCAAATTGCATAGGGACATAATTGACATCATCTTGAACTTTAGAAGACATCAAGTGGTTTTTGGCGCGGACATCCGGATGATGTTCCGCCAGACAGTCATACATCCTGGAGGACAGGCGATTCCAGTTGATACTCTGGCGTGAGCGCCCTGAGGATCCTGTGACGGTGTATGAACTCAACACAAACACGTATGGTTTGAAATCTAGTCCCTATATCGCCATCAGATCATTGCTTGAATTGGCAGAGCGGGAACGGATCCGCTTTCCCCGTGGGGCTTCCGTGCTGTCACGTGACTTGTATGTTGATGACGTGTGCACCGGAGCCCAAAGTATTGAGGAGGCCCTCCTACTGCGGGATGAATTGATTGAAATATTGAAGACAGGTGGCTACGAGCTACGTAAGTGGTTGTCTAATGAGCGTAAAGTTCTAGAAGGGATCCCGGAGGATCACCAACAGAACCCCTCACCTGTTTGAGGATGTGGATGATCCCAACAAGATAGCGGTGCTGGGCATGCAGTACCAGCCGCTAACCGATATTTTTACATTCCAAGTGGACTTGGAAATACCAAAAGTCTGGACTAAGAGAACGGTGTTGTCCGTAATAGCTCGTATGTTTGATCCAAGCGGTTGGATCAGTCCAGTGATATTCTCTGCAAAGTGTCTTCTTCAGAGACTTTTGACTTTGGGCGTCTCGTGGGACGAGCCGCTGTTTGGTCCTCCATTGGATGATTGGCTCGAGTTGTTTTCATCGATTAAGGAAGTCAATCGGATTGCCTTGCCTCGTCGAATATTGCCCCCCGGGAAATATCGAGCCAGCCTGCATGGCTTTTGTGACGCGTCGGAGCGAGGCTACGCCGCGTCAGTCTATATGCGGACAGTTGACGCCGATGGCCGGGTCAATGTCTCGCTTTTGTTAGGGAAGAGCAAGGTCGCCCCCATCAGGACTAGGCTGACTATTCCCAAGCTTGAGTTGAGTGGAGCTCACCTTCTTTCTAAATTGTTGCATCACGTTGCATGTGAGCTGGCGGCCACGGTCGAGATACGAGACATCTTCGCCTGGTCGGATAGCCAGGTCGCGCTTGCATGGTTGCGCGCGGCCCCACATACCTTGAGGTTTTTGTGGGAAATCGGGTTTCCCAAATCCAGAATATCGGAATTGATATAACATGGAGACATGTGCCGGGAGAGCTTAACCCAGCGGACTGTGCTTCCCGAGGTTGTACGGCACCAGAATTGGTGTCACACCCGCTCTGGTGGGGTCCAGAGTGGCTGATGGGATCAGAAACATCTTGGCCTGTCTGTCAGACAGATGTTACTTCTTTGAGTTTGACCGGGCTCCGTGTACATGCTGTAGTCGCTGAGACGACGTCGGAGCCGGATTGGCTACTTGCTCGGTATAGCAGCTTGGATAAGCTTCTGGGTGTCACCAGTTGGATTAAGCGTTTCATACATAATTGTAGAAACCCACAGGCAAAGCGGTTGGAGCCGATTGCAGGTGCAGAAGAGCGCCGGAGCGCATTGTTGCGCATTGGGTCCGTGTCGTGTACAGACCGGACGGTTTGAGTCAGAGCTTGTCGTATTTTGCGCGACGGACGCGCTAATTATTGAAGGGCGCGGTCGCTCGTTTGAACCCGTACATCGACTCGGATGGGCTTCTTCGGGTTGGAGGCAGGCTCCGGAAGGCGGATCTTCCATATGAGACTCGCCATCCTCTGTTGTTGCCCAAGGGCGGACCCTTGGTGCAGCTTTTGGTGTCTGATCGACACATTCGTAACGCCCCTGCTGGGTGCAATGCTTTGTTGGCTATTTTGCAACGCGAGTTTTGGATTTTGTCTGCCCGAAGAGCAATCCGTAAAGCGTTCTGTTACTCTCGATGTATTGCGTATGTTATAGGTTGAAGCGCATCCACGATGCAACCACAGATGGGTGATTTGCCCCGCTGATCGAATCCGACCTTCGAGACCGTTTGACGGCAAAAGTTGGAACCGATTTTGCCGATCCCTTCTTTTCGATCAGGCTTCTCCCTTTCGTAATGTCCACCCGTATTGTGAAGGGCTATTTGTGTGTATTTGTTTGTTTGGCCACCAAGGCTGTCCATTTGGAGGTGGTATCGGCTCTGACTTCCACGGAGGCCTTCGTCGCCGCGTTGGATCTCGCTTTGTTTCTCGCGTCGATGTGGGTCTGCACCTTCCCTTATTAGGTCTGACAATGGCACAAACTATAAGGGAACTGTAAATTATCTTAAGGATGTTTCTGTGTTTATTGATAAAAATTGTACTAGTTTAAGTCAAATTGCTGCCCAAAGGGGAATAACCTGGAAGTTTAGTCCCCCAAGTTGCCCCCATTGGGGAGGGGTTTTTGAAGCGGCTGTGAAATCCGCAAAGACCCACCTCCGCCGCATTATCGGAGAAACGGCTCTAACTTTTGAAGAGCTGGCCACAGTGTTTTATAAAGTTGAGGCGGTCCTCAACTCTCGTCCTCTCTGTCCGCTATCTCCAGATCCAAATGACTTGGAAGCTCTCACCCCTGGTCATTTTTTGGTGGGAGGGCCGTTGAATGCCCTGCCCGAATACCCGTGGAAGGATGAACGCGTATATCGGTTGTCGCGTTTTCAAATGTTGCAGCAAATGAGCCAGGACTTTTGGCGTCGCTGGTCGCTTGAATATTTGCATTTGCTGCAAGCAAAGAGTGAAGTGGACAGACAGGACTGAGCCTCCCAGGGAGGGTGATTTAGTATTGTTAAAAGAGGCAAATTTGCCCTCATTGCTTTGGCGACGAGCTCGCATATTACGTTTGATTCTTGGCGGAGATGGCGCTCCGCGTGTGGCTGAGGTGTTGGTCGACGGTTCGATTTTAAGGAGAGGTGTGACCTCTCTCGCCCGCCTTCCCGTAGAGTAAGCTAGCGGTCTGCTTCTCAGACCGGGACGGGGGGATGTTTGTAATATATTGGGTAAAACTAAACGCAGGCGTTTCCTGTTATCGCCGCCAGGCGTTTTGGGGTTCTCACACTGCTAGCGTGGATGGCGTCGCGTGTGGTCCGCCATTGCATTGTCCAGGGCGATATCGGTTTGATTTTAATATGCGGAGCGGTCTCGCGTCTTTTGCTTGTTGTTTAGTTTGAGTGATAATTGTGGTGATTTCCTGTTTCGTCGAAAATACTTCACTATTGAATTTGTGTTTGTGAAAAAACTCTGTTATTGTGACTTTTTTCTTGTGAGAGGTGAAACGTGGCTGGCTGTTCACATCTGGCTGTTCCCGAGTGAAACTACGGGAAGAAATCTATTTAGTTGTCCTGGGGAATTGAGATCTCAAGGGTTAGGTAGGGTGATTAGGAATTCCCCCTTCCCGAAGACACTCAAGTTTGGATCCGAAGAGAAAGAAGATTTAATTTGGTAAGTGTTCAATTGTAGTTAATTTATAGGTTAGGTTATCATATAGGGCCCGGTAGCTCCCTTCATAAGCTACGGTGGTAGCAGACTGCGTTAAGTTAGTTAGGTTTTAGTCGGGCAAACGTGGTGCCGCGTGGAGATTTTTTCCCGGTACTTATCTTTACCGGTGGTTTTTTCCCGGTGAAGTTCCGGTACAGAATTCTTCCCGCCGCTTCGTTTGTCCGGATTCTCTCTGCCACATTTTCTGGCAGCAGAGCGTAGTTGCTCTGCACACTTTCTGTATGGTATACCTAATCTTTTTTTGTTTTCTTCAATAAAAAAAAGTTCGGAAAAGAAATTTCCACTTCATTACTAAAAATAAAAGTCAACAATATGTACTATTTAGTTTTTATTTAAAAATATATAATTCTAGTCATACAATCTAATAGAACATTATGATCATGACGTCTGCGGTACTTTTCCCTGCTTGCTGATTGGTTTTGAAATATAGATGTTCGAAGTATTGCTGGAATTCTGTTGGGAATTCAAAAGGTGGTGAAATCCAAACTGCTGAAACTATTGGTAGATAGGTACATTTAAATTACAGTTTCTTATTACTAATTATGATTTTGCACTCTGAACTCGAACTTTTTCTTGTAGTGCTTCTCCATTACTGGAGAGTTCCAATAAGATTCGCAAACTTCTTCTCTGTTCGTCGCTAAGCAGAAACAGCTCCTCAACTGTGTTGACTCTAGTCCACTCGCATATGTTTCTTAGCCATGAATTTTTTGCGTCTTCAAACACATCTCTTGCCTTCTATTTTTCTCATCATAATAAGTTGAAGCTAACTGATATCTGTCGTGCTCGCAAAACGTGTCCCAAATATTCAACTTTGCGCTTTTTGACATTTTGCAACTGAATCTCAGGTCTAGACATTGCAACGCGCTGGGAGAGACTTTTTCGTTGCTGACTTTCTGAGTCTCAAATTTGATACGAACTTGAACTATCTATGTGTTTGTAATATATTGGGTAAAACTAAACGCAGGCGTTTCGCATTTGCTGCCGCCAGAGGGCGTTCGGGGTTTTCACACTGCTAGCTGCCGAGAATGGCTCGCGGACGGTCGCCATTGCATTGCTCTATGCGATATCGGTTTGATTTTTAATACGCCGAGAGGTTCCGCGTTCTTTGGATTGCTAATTTAGCTTGAGTTGTGTTTGTGAATGTTCCTGTTTGTTAAATAACTATTGAACTTTGTGTTTGTGTACCCGTCATGGTGACTTTTTTCTTGTGAGAGGTGAAACGTGGCTGGCTGTTCACATCTGGCTGTTCCCGAGTGAAACTACGGGAAGAAATCTATTTATTTGTCCTGGGGATTTGAGATCTCAAGGGTTAGGTAGGGTGATTAGGAATTCCCCCTTCCCGAAGACACTCAAGTTTGGATCCGAAGAGAAAGAAGATTTAATTTGGTAAGTGTTCAATTGTATTTAATTTATAGGTTAGGTTATCATATAGGGCCCTGTAGCTCCCTTCATAAGCTACGGTGGTAGCAGACTGCGTATAGCTTAAGTTAGATTCTAGTCGGACAAGCGTGGTGTCGCGTGGAGATTTTTTCCCGGTATACTTAATTTTACCGGTAGATTTTTTCCCGGTAAAGTTCCGGTACAGAATTCTTCCCGCCGCTTCGTTTGTCCGGATTCGCTCTGCGCACATTTTCTGGCAGCAGAGCGTAGTTGCTCTGCACATTTTCTGGTAGCAGAGCGTAGTTTATCTACCCTCTATTTGTTCATTTGTGAAAAATAATTAATTGTTTGTAAAAATTATTAGATTTTTCTTAGTTTGTTTGTATAAGAATATTTGTAACCTTTTCTTTTTGTATTCGTTTGCGGTTTCGTACCGTGCGTTCCGGAGTTTGTGCCATTCTCACTACACTACCGCGGTTCTTCGTGTAGTTAGCTTGATTTTGTTGTTTTTTATTTACCTTTTTTATTTATTTTTTTGTTTGTGACTTGACGCGATGGCGAAGGCCTCCAATGCTAGGGCGACACAATTTCGCCAACGAGGTGAGATGGATTTGTGACGGCCGGAGGACTTCTGTCCCGGAAGGACAGGGAGTGGCGCCATACTTCCGCTGGAAGAGCGGATCACCTCCACTCACGATTGATTAGCGCGGCCAAGCGCTTGGCGGCATGCTTACCGAAGCCGATCTTACCCCGGAGGCCTACGCAGAGTCACATGGCGGACATGGACCAGATCACTGAGTCTGCACGATGATATCGCGGGAGGCGGTGACCGCAATAAGGGCGAGACAGGCTGGCGGACCAGCCTCGCACACCTGTTGACAGGAAGGACCAGCGGTTACTGGTCGGCTCCCACCCTTCAGCTGTCCCACTTTGGGGGTAGGATGGAAGGAGTGGGTAGCACTATAAAAATATGTTTGAGTCTGGTCGTAGCACGACGGAAAGGATTTGTCGAAGGCCCAGAAGATGGCCTACACTCCTCTCTCACTCTTGAGGATGAAGCGCGAGTCGCTCATCCAGCACCTCCGGGTGGAGGACGACCAGTACGGCAATGACACGGCTTGGGAGTTATTGAACTCCCGCTATCAAAACACGTTTGTTAGCGGATGCGCACGCCGCACAGTTGATGGCCTGGTGCCCAAGGTGGCCAACAGGGGTTGCACAGTTGCGCCTGCCAGTTGCTCACGCCCGTTACAGTGGCCTGTAACGCGCTCCGCTAATAACTGGGGAAGGCTGCCGGTGGACCAATGGTCTTTTTGTTGGTGCACATTGTATTGGGCAAATTGCCCAATGACATCCGCTCGCGGTTTGAGCGCAATGCGGAGCGGGATAGCACCACCCTACCAACATTCACTGACTTGGTGAAGTTTTTGGAGTTTGAGGCTTTGCGGGCTGCTGAGAATACCATGACGGACTCAGCGCCATCCAGAGCGCCTGAACGTAGAGCCCTTGGAACCCTCATGGCGAGGAAGCCCCAACAGGGACGGCAACCGCCACCGCGTGGAGCTGGTGTGCAGGGTTGCACACACGGCAGCAGTCGCGAGGGACGCGGACTGCCTGCAATGTAATGGCCGGATGGGCCACAGCCTGCTGCAATGCAGGGACTGGCAGAGACTGCCAGTACAAGATAGGCGCCGCATGGCAAAGCGGCATGAACTTTTTGCTTTTTATTGTTTGGGCAGTCACTATGCACGTGACTGTCCCAATGCCATACCATGCAGTGCATGCCGTGGGCTGCACCACGTGATGCTCTGCATGAATGCCGAAACGGGGGGATGGCCCCCGGTTGTTGAGGCAGGGGTCCCCCTATGGGCGGGGGCGCTCCTGCGCGAAGCCCTCCACCATCGGACGGAGGACGCGGCTTCGCTCGTCGCACCCCCCCTCGGGAGGGGGGTCGCGTACCTGCGCGGGTCTTGGTGGACCGGGACCACGCGCCCCAAGGTCGTGGCCAGTATGTGGCTGGCCAGGCCGCGGATAAGGCCCCCATGGGCGGGGGCCCTAGATCGGACGTGAGAGTGGGGACACCCCCCTCCACGCGGGTTACCAATACCCACCACATGCAGCCGCAGCGGTTTTCTCCGCCGCTGCACGAGTACCCACGGCTGGAGTACCACCCGCCGTACCATAGGTATGGCCGGGCCTCGGGTTATGCCCCCCCTCAGATGGGGATGTGCACTCGCCCGACATATTATCCGGGTCAGTGGCGCCCCCTGGTTTGGAGAGAGTGGGAGCTCCGTAACTAGCTTGCTCCTTGCTGGGACAGAGCCGCGGACGGTTCTGCTCCCTACCGCGGTGGTCCGCGTATGGGGTCGTGGGGGAAGCCATTAATTTGAGAGCTCTGTTGGACTCAGGGCTCAAAGCAGTTTGGTTACCACTCGAGTGGCACGCCAGTTAGGTTTAGTCGTGGAAGACTCGCCTGTGCCACTTCTTGGAGTTGGTGGCATACAAGTGAAGTGTCTGACGGGCCAGACACTTGTCACCTTTTCTTCGCTGAAGTCCTCCACAATGAGGATCACGACTTCGGCTATGGTAATGGATACCATTGCGGGTTGGCACCCCTCGACAGACATACCGCCGGGTGTGTTGTCTTTGGTTTCGGGTCTGGATTTGGCCGACCCCTTTGTCTTTCATCCCGGCCCAGTGGACTTGCTCCTGGGCTCGGACGTATTGGGTTGGATTTTGTTGGGTACACAGAAGGCTCTGGGTTCGTCTTCACTGATGGCAGTGTCTACGATTTTTGGTTTTGCCCTGATGGGCCCTGTGTTTGATAATGGCACCGCGGAGGAGCCACCGGTCGTCGCATCAGCGTCCTTGGCCAAGACCATGCAAAGGTTTTGGGAGGTGGAGGAGCCACCTATGAGTTCCAGGGTGGATCCGGAACACGCTGAGTGCGAAGCCCTTTTTCGATCGACCACGGAGAGGTTGCCCTCCGGTCGGTTTGTAACTAGGTTACCCTTTGTTGCCTCTCGTCCTAGCCTAGGGCAAAGTAGGGCGCTTGCGGAGAAACGACTGCTGTCCATGGAGCGACGTATGCAGCGTGACCACGTACTTCGCGATAAATATATTGAATTTATGCGCGAGTACGAGGATTTGGGTCACATGTCTCCGGCTCGAGTTGATTGGAGCTCAACTGAGCATTATTTTTTGCCCCACCACGCGGTGGTGAAGGCCTCAACGGGCAAGTTGCGGACTGTCTTTGATGGGTCCGCACCCACTTCGAACGGAGTTTCGTTGAATCTATGTTTGCATTCAGGTCCCAAATTGCATAGGGATATAATTGACATCATCTTGAACTTTAGAAGACATCAAGTGGTTTTTGGTGCGGACATCCGGATGATGTTCCGCCAGACAGTCATACATCCTGAGGACAGGCGATTCCAGTTGATACTCTGGCGTGAGCGCCCTGAGGATCCTGTGACGGTGTATGAACTCAACACAAACACGTATGGTTTGAAATCTAGTCCCTATATCGCCATCAGATCATTGCTTGAATTGGCAGAGCGGGAACGGATCCGCTTTCCCGTGGGGCTTCCGTGCTGTCACGTGACTTGTATGTTGATGACGTGTGCACCGGAGCCCAAAGTATTGAGAGGCCCTCCTACTGCGGGATGAATTGATTGAAATATTGAAGACAGGTGGCTACGAGCTACGTAAGTGGTTGTCTAATGAGCCTAAAGTTCTAGAAGGGATCCCGGAGGATCACCAACAGAACCCTCACCTGTTTGAGGATGTGGATGATCCCAACAGGATAGCGGTGCTGGGCATGCAGTACCAGCCGCTAACCGATATTTTCACATTCCAAGTGGACTTGGAAATACCAAAAGTCTGGACTAAGAGAACGGTGTTGTCCGTAATAGCTCGTATGTTTGATCCAAGCGGTTGGATCAGTCCAGTGATATTCTCTGCAAAGTGTCTTCTTCAGAGACTTTGGACTTTGGGCGTCTCGTGGGACGAGCCGCTGTTTGGCTCTCCATTGGATGATTGGCTCGAGTTGTTTTCATCGATTAAGGAAGTCAATCGGATTGCCTTGCCTCGTCGAATATTGCCACCCGGGAAATATCGAGCCAGCCTGCATGGCTTTTGTGACGCGTCGGAGCGAGGCTATGCCGCGTCAGTCTATATGCGGACAGTTGACGCCGATGGCCGGGTCAATGTCTCGCTTTTGTTAGGGAAGAGCAAGGTCGCCCCCATCAGGACTAGGCTGACTATCCCCAAGCTTGAGTTGAGTGGAGCTCACCTTCTTTCTAAATTGTTGCATCACGTTGCCAGTGAGCTGGCGGCCACGGTCGAGATACGGGACATCTTCGCCTGGTCGGATAGCCAGGTCGCGCTTGCATGGTTGCGCGCGGCCCCACATACCTTGGAGGTTTTTGTTGGAAACAGGGTTTCCAAATTCAAAATATTGGAATTGATATAACATGGAGACATGTGCCGGGAGAGCTTAACCCAGCGGACTGTGCTTCCCGAGGTTGTACGGCACCAGAATTGGTGTCACACCCGCTCTGGTGGGGTCCAGAGTGGCTGATGGGATCAGAAACTTCTTGGCCTGTCTGTCAGACAGATGTTACTTCTTTGAGTTTGACTGGGCTCCGTGTACATGCTGTAGTCGCTGAGACGACGTCGGAGCCGGATTGGCTACTTGCTCGGTATAGCAGCTTGGATAAGCTTCTGGGTGTTACCAGTTGGATTAAGCGTTTCATACATAATTGTAGAAACCCACAGGCAAAGCGGTTGGAGCCGATTGCAGGTGCAGAAGAGCGCCGGAGCGCATTGTTGCATTGGGTCCGTGTCGTGCAGACCGGACGGTTTGAGTCAGAGCTTCGTATTTTGCGCGACGGACGCGCTAAGTTGAAGGGCGCGGTCGCTCGTTTGAACCCGTACATCGACTCGGATGGGCTTCTTCGGGTTGGAGGCAGGCTCCGGAAGGCGGATCTTCCATATGAGACTCGCCATCCTCTGTTGTTGCCCAAGGGCGGACCCTTGGTGCAGCTTTTGGTGTCTGATCGACACATTCGTAACGCCCATGCTGGGTGCAATGCTTTGTTGGCTATTTTGCAACGCGAGTTTTGGATTTTGTCTGCCCGAAGAGCAATCCGTAGTGTCCTGTTTCGATGTATTGCATGTTATAGGTTGAAGGCATCCACGATGCAACCACAGATGGGTGATTTGCCCGCTGATCGAATCCGACCTTCGAGACCGTTTGACGGCGTTGGAACCGATTTTGCCGGTCCCTTTTCGATCAAGGCTTCTCCTTTCGTAATGCCCGTATTGTGAAGGGCTATTTGTGTGTATTTGTTTGTTTGGCCACCAAGGCTGTCCATTTGGAGGTGGTATCGGCTCTGACTACGGAGGCCTTCGTCGCCGCGTTGGATCGCTTTGTTTCGCGTCGAGGTCTACCTTCCTTATTAGGTCTGATAATGGCACAAACTATAAAGGAACTGTAAATTATCTTAAGGATGTTTCTGTGTTTATTGATAAAAATTGTACTAGTTTAAGTCAAATTGCTGCCCAAAGGGGAATAACCTGGAAGTTTAGTCCCCCAAGTTGCCCCCATTGGGGAGGGATTTTTGAAGCGGCTGTGAAATCCGCAAAGACCCACCTCCGCCGCATTATCGGAGAAACGGCTCTAACTTTTGAAGAGCTGGCCACAGTGTTTTGTAAAGTTGAGGCGGTCCTCAACTCTCGTCCTCTCTGTCCGCTATCTCCAGATCCAAATGACTTGGAAGCTCTCACCCCTGGTCATTTTTTGGTGGGAGGGCCGTTGAATGCCCTGCCCGAATACCCGTGGAAGGATGAACGCGTATATCGGTTGTCGCGTTTTCAAATGTTGCAGCAAATGAGCCAGGACTTTTGGCGTCGCTGGTCGCTTGAATATTTGCATTTGCTGCAGCAAAGAGTGAAGTGGACAGACAGGACTGAGCCTCCCAGGGAGGGTGATTTAGTATTGTTAAAAGAGGCAAATTTGCCCTCATTGCTTTGGCGACGAGCTCGCATATTACGTTTGATTCTTGGCGGAGATGGCACTCCGCGTGTGGCTGAGGTGTTGGTCGACGGTTCGATTTTAAGGAGAGGTGTGACCTCTCTCGCCCGCCTTCCCGTAGAGTAAGCTAGCGGTCTGCTTCTCAGACCGGGACGGGGGGATGTTTGTAATATATTGGGTAAAACTAAACGCAGGCGTTTCGCATTGCTGCCGCCAGAGGGCGTTCGGGGTTTTCACACTGCTAGCGCGAATGGCTCGCGGACGGTCGCCATTGCATTGCCCTATGCGATATCGGTTTGATTTTTAATACGCGAGAGGTTCCGCGTTCTTTGATTGCTAATTAGCTTGAGTTGTGTTTGTGAATTTCCTGTTTGTTAAATAACTATTGAACTTTGTGTTTGTGTACCCGTCATGGTGACTTTTTCTTGTGAGAGGTGAAACGTGGCTGGCTGTTCACATCTGGCTGTTCCCGAGTGAAACTACGGGAAGAAATCTATTTATTTGTCCTGGGGAATTGAGATCTCAAGGGTTAGGTAGGGTGATTAGGAATTCCCCCTTCCCGAAGACACTCAAGTTTGGATCCGAAGAGAAAGAAGATTTAATTTGGTAAGTGTTCAATTGTATTTAATTTATAGGTTAGGTTATCATATAGGGCCCTGTAGCTCCCTTCATAAGCTACGGTGGTAGCAGACTGCGTATAGCTTAAGTTAGATTCTAGTCGGACAAGCGTGGTGTCGCGTGGAGATTTTTTCCCGGTACTTAATTTTACCGGTAGATTTTTCCCGGTAAAGTTCCGGTACAGAATTCTTCCCGCCGCTTCGTTTGTCCGGATTCGCTCTGCGCACATTTTCTGGCAGCAGAGCGTAGTTGCTCTGCACACTATGTGTATTAATTTTCATAAATATATTTTTCTTGCTTTCTTACAAAATATGACAATGACTAGAAGAAATTATACGTTCTTTGTATTTTTTAAATTTCTTTTTCTTTTTTCTTATGCTGCCAGCCAGTCCGATTGGCATTATTGTAGTTAGACACTCTTTTGAAATAAGTGCCATCTAGTAGCGTATTTTTAAATGTATAACATGCTTTGCGCTATATTTAATGTCATTTTGAAAGCTCTCGTCGTAGTGTGAGTGAGTGTAGAGATAAGAAGATTCATGGCAGATTCTATTCTAAAGCTTTTTTCATTATGTTGACTGAAATATAATCGTAGGCCATAAAATAAATAAAATAGTATGTTTACCGCTCGCCAATTCAAAATTTTTGCCTATAAGTACTGCAACAACGCAACAAAAAAATAAAACGGAAAATGTTGCTATCAACGCCATCCAGCGGAAATTGTTTAATGAACAGCCCTTCGCTTTATCCTTAATACACATACGAATATGGACTATGACATGATTTCAAATACGACAAAGGTAGCATGATGTTCTTGATCTTTATTATCGAAATGATGATTTCTACTCGGTATATGTGTGTATTCAATTTATCGTTACACCCGAAATATCGCCTCGTAAAAACAAAGCCATTTCAATCACTAACGATTCCCAGCGCAGCTCAAAGCACACTACGGCCAGCTTTGATAGACTGCACAGACTCCCCAGGGCAGCAATATTCCCTCTCGTCCGTATCTGGGTTCTCAGCTTACGGTGGTTTCCAGAAAGTTTGGGTATAAATGCAATGGTTTGCACATTCGTAGCTTTTTAGGTTGTAAATTATTTCTGTAATTTAGGGTAAAGGAAAACTCATCTCTATGTAGCCAACCAGTTTGTTATGCTACTGAAATGTATATTTACTAAAATATTTGTTAATATTTAATTTAATGTCTTGTATCTAAAGTTTTTACCCTCTTTAGCTTTAGAAGTTTTAGTAGATATAACTTCATCCTACTAATATTATAAATGCGAAAGTTTGGATGAGAGTTTGTGAGGATGTTTGTTACTGAATCGCGCGAAATCTACTGAACGGATTTCGATGAAATTTGGTATACGGGTAGGCAAATAACACGAATAGCATATTTTGTACTTATTATCCCAAAATTCCAACGAGAGCGAAGCCCCGGGCGCAGCTAGTCAAAAATATTTTTTTTAAGTTATTGTCTTTCTATATCGGATCATAGGGGTAAATATTTTCATCGAGT
>JAEMBS010000508.1:0-25000 GCA_018467065.1 Ephestia elutella
CAAAAGAGGTATTAATTTTCTTAAGGGTTACTAAAATATTGAGCTTTGCACCGCGCGGCGCACTATATCACCATAATACGAGAACAACATTGAACCAATAAGATTTGGTACTTGGAGTCATCTCCGAGTTAATTCTATTTCGCTAAACCTACATAATGCTTATCAGATATACGTAATACACACAGGGAGCGCGGCGTCCACCGGGGTGGCCGCCGACCGCAACGCCTAGGTAGAAAACCCTTTATCCTTATACAATTTTCATTATAAAAATACTGTCATTTGACTACAGTTCAATGAGAAATAATATTAAATATGAATGAACTATAGATAAAATACAACATATAAGTAATATTAAGTATAATATCAATGTATGTATATGATTTGACTAAACAAAATAAAATGCATAAAATTGAAATGATTTAAATATTGTAAAATCACTTGCAAGACACTTAGTAATGGAAGGTACTAAATTGATATTTTAGAATTTTTTCGTTAAATAAATATTAGCACAACAACCAAAATATTTGGTAATGTGGATTAAATAAATTAACAACTACTACCCTCTGCTGCTATCTTAAAACAAAACTGGAATGCAAATATTGCATCGCACCTCGGCCTGGTGGCGCGTGGGCGTCACTATGCAAGAGACTTTCTTATGAGAACTTCAGAAATATCATGACAATTGAGACTAGATATTATTAGAATTGTATTAAATAAGTACAAATTGATTTTTCGAATTATCAACAAATATTTCCGCGCTTTTATATTTGAAGTTATAGGCGCGATTGAGACTAGATCGGGGTGAAACTATAAATTGCAGTAGTTTAAAAAGATCTCAAAAAGCAAGTCTCTTGTAAACGAGGCACATGAGTGAGCGAGGCGACTCGCCAGGGCGGTTGCAAGGGCCAACAGGGAATCGATACTAAAATTAAGGAAACATTCACACCAGCTAGTCTAAATCTGTGCGTATCGCTCCCAATACTTTCCTTTGAACTACATTCGATTATAGAATTGTCATATTAACTAAAAATAATGAATGCAACATTTGATTTTAAACCAATAACAACCATTTGTGAGTTTGTGTAACTGAGGATATAGCACACTACGCATTCGAAGACACCTCTGCACATTTCATAAAATGATTTATCTATTGGCAAAGTAATGTTTAGAAATGTCTTCTTCGGCGGCAATTGATTATTGTTACTATTAGCTGCATTCTGAGATCCATGCTATATGTTCAGTCAAGACCCACTGAATCATAAATATAATAAATAAATTGTTTTTGTATATTATGTTTCAACTAGTTCTTGTTGTGTTCATAGCCCAGTAACGTGATAACAGACAAAACAGAAATAAATAATAAGCGTGTATAAGATGACTCAAATGATAAGCAATTGATAAAAATGCAAGTTTGATAAAAAACCGCGTTTGATACTGATTTAGCAATTGTAAATAAATAAGTAAACATATCTTTGCTTGGATGTTGGTCCCTCCCAAAATATTTGCCAAACCTTTTAGCGAGCTTCATAAATTTTGAAAGAAAGTTTCGAAGAACTACATACTGTATTGTCTCATATCAACATTTTTTTACAAAAATAACTTGTTGGAAATATGTCAACATGGTCGTGTACAAATACTCCAGTTCCAATTTAAAGCTGATTACAACGTAGCTGAACTTAAAGTTGCAAGGACAGTATCAATCTATATCCATTATTTAGTATGTTATACATTACTTACATGTAATTGAAGAGACTCACACTATTATATATGTTGACTAATTAAAGAGACCACAAATATTACATTTTATATTATATGCACATAGATAGAGATATTGCCAGTCTGTCAACGACACTAACGATAATTTCACTAGAGCCCAGCATCTGGGCATATCAATGACTCGAAACGTTTTAAAACGGTCTGTAACAACTACTAATACCTTAGAATATCTAATCACTGCATTAATTTGTGATGATATGCACTGATAACCCATTCCGACTATGTTTGCATGGGCGTAACTATAAGTTGTTGAAGCATCTCCCAAGTCGATAGTAGTTGATAGGGCCTTGTATTAAGATTTTATCCTCTAAGTATGTCATCACTATTATTATGTAATGCTCGGACGGTACATCCAACAATCATCATAATTAAATCTTAAAATTAACCTACAGCTTGGCTTTAAATTCGTGCCTATCTCGTCGAAATCGTAAATTTAAATAACATCCGAGTAGCAGCCTTTTGGTTAAAACAATGACGATCCTATTGAAAATGACTGTGGAATATATCAAAAATCATTAACCTCTAAAAATAATTATAAAACAATATTTAAATAATAATTACTATTACATGTAATGGTGGGAAGTACTAACTCATTATAAGTAGATGACCATAATTTAAATATTGCTTTAAGAGTACTTGGACACTAAACCCAGTGGTCAAACTGAGTCGACCAAGTATTTATACTAATTATTATAAATTGAGTTGATCAATATTTCATAGTAATAATATACTCATTATACAAATAGATTCTTTGGATAACAAATCATTAAATATATCTAAGAGGAACTCAGTGTAGCATAGTAAATTAAATTTTTATTCAGTGCAAATTTATGAGAAAGTTAAGAAATTTTATTGTTAAATATTTAAATTTAAATTTAATATGGGACCGAGAAAATGCTGATTTGGAATAATTTTTCAAATCTTATGGCAATGCAAGTTTGTAGCATTAATTTAAGCCTAAAATTATCACACGAATAAATTAAAACAAAAAACGAAGTCTGCATCGTCGCGCGTTCCATTCACAGAATTTGTCAAAAATTGCTTTGTTTAAATTAAGATCACAGTATTAAGTCACTTTTAAAATGTAACTCTACGAATGCGCGAGACGATAGCTATACATATTCCACAGTCATCAGTAAGACTGGGCCACAACAGGATGATATGCACTATACATTACATAGGATTATGTCACCAAGCCAATGACTTTAGTTCAGGAGGAACTTTATAAAAATTTGCTCAAATTGCTGATTATAAAAAAAATATTCATCTTACATTAATTAATAAGTTAAAACAAAAAATGAGCAAAAAAAGTTGATCACAAAATTCCCTGCCACCTAAAAGACAGGTCGTCACAAATTGATTTAAATCAAGGAACTAGAATCACTGGCTTTTTTAATAATGGCATATTAACCATTATTAAGTGACAATTAAAAATAAAAATAGATAAGTTGACATGCACCCTGATGTGTCCCAGTTGTACCCACTCAACATTTGTTTGTTCTGAATTTATGCTGACTCATAGTCACTTCAATCTGTGGCAGCAACTACCCAAGTGAAGCCGCAATCACGGCAAGTATCTTTTACGTACTGTGTGCGAGCTGCATATGGTCCCAGGCGATGGTACTGAGACCTGTTAGCGAAGAACAGTGCTGGGTTGTTTGGAGGCAGCACAGTGGCACGGTAGCTCCACCGAGGATCAGTGAGATTAGCCATCAGATTGAGGAGGTCACGACCCCCATAGTTGATGTTGACATCTGCTGCTACTTTTTTCGGGCTTTGCTGTGGGTGAGGCTGAACAACCGGTTCAAATATTTTCTGAAAATAATGTCATCATTTTGCTATAACTGCTGTTAATTAGATTGAAAAATCTAATAGGAGGAACAATTTGAAGTAAATATTTGTCATTCAAAGTTAGTATAAGAATATCTGACAGTAGTAACAGCCAAATACCTTTTCAAAATCTACTGACAACAGCATTTAAAAAATGTGCACTGCAGTTTTGGCAAGTGCATAGCACTAGAAATCGCATACCAAATGTAATATGAATATACCTACCTACCTAAATTTACTTTTGGAAAATGTTAAGAAACGTGTCACTGACGGCAGTGGAATCTTTCCATTATCATTGCTGCTAATGTACACAATATTGATAGCGTAATACAGGCGTTCGCCATTACGGAATATTATGAAAATAGAGAGGTCAAGGCCAGGACGAACGCAAACAAAATATTGAAAAATGATCATCTTACCTTCTCTGTGGTTTGAGGGCTAGACGGCAGGGAGTCACTGTTGACTGACTCCGACTTGAGGGAGCCTAGCGAGCCGATACCGCTAGATTCACTGGAGGCTGATGGGCTGGGGCTAGATTGAGACAAGCCCGCTATGTCAATGATATGCCCGAACGAGCTGAACGAATTAAAATTCTCAGTCTCCAACCCAGCCAGAGGTAGTGCGACGCTCAAAGCCATGTCTGAAATCCAAAATTTACAACTGTTTTGTAATTACACGTGCAATAAAACGCTACTGCGTGTGAACACCATTAGCTCTGTTGACAGTATAATAACGCGCCAAACAGATAGATTATTTGACATATCACTCGCGAATCTACTTTGCGCTCACCTTTGACTAGAATAACAATAAAAATTTACAAAACAACACTGTATGCAACGAGTAAAACAATAATTACCGAAAAGCGTAATCCCCAAAATGCACAAGCCTCGTTGTACCTTGTTATAAGAAATCGAACATTTATGAAATGAAGTTAGCAACGGGCATGAATTTGCGTTGCGTGATGTCGACGAGCGCCAAGCCAACCGGAAGCATAAAGATGATCGGTAAAACAGTCTATTACGCAGCATTGTTTAAATTAATTGTTTAGGTCATTAGCCGTACAATTCTAGTTGAAGTAATTATAATACTATTTTTAATTAACAATATAATATTTAATTATACAAACTAACTTATATTTTTTTTCAATTCAAAATCGCTAAACACCTTAAATCAAATACCTGTGGCGCCACCTCGTAGCAAATATAGAAACGATAGGGACTTTCTTGCGTGAATGATTGTTGCAGCATGTATTTGATAGATGGCGCTGCTTAGAGTTTTTTTCATTTGTATGAATGATAGTGCAGCATGTATTTTATAGATGGCGCTGCTAATAGTTTTTTTAGTCACTAGTTCCAGAAAAAATCTACAGATGTCTCACTGCTAATTTATAACCATACTTTTGAAATGTTTATTAAATTTATTGTTCCACCTAGGATCCACAGATGGATCCGATCGTTAGTTACCTAATGTCAAAAAATAGTTTTTTATTTTTTAATGATCCATGTTTTAATCTATTGTTGTGGCGTGGCAGTAAAATCGACTCGAATGCCGTGACGGCAAATGGTGCCACGTTGCTCGTTTGTTTTACATCTGCCGCGCATCTTGTGGCGGCTTACTTTTTTAAATCTCGTATACAGGCAGGTAGGGGATAGGGTAGTGGTCATCGAGATATGTCGTACGTTGTTAGTGTACTTACATTGTATTATGAGAGTAATAAGTATTGAGGAAGTGAGTAAGGATCGTAACAAGTGGAAATCGCTAGTCTCTGTCTACCCCCACGAGATAAAGGCGTGATAATATGCATGATTAATGTACCTGGTAGAGACGATTTAACAATTTAACAATTTTATAGCGTACGTACGAATATACCTGTTGAGGATGTAAATCCATTGACAATTTCGGTGTGCAGGTAAATTCAACCAACCAAGAGCCTCAAGCTCCAACAATACCGCTAGGTACCTACGTCAAAGCAATCAAAATAATATTTTTTATCGTTAATTTTCGCTTATTTTGCGATTTCAGAAAGGGAATCGGAACCTTTGACGTAGGTGATTGACCTAGCATAATTAAATTTTATTGACCCCTTTGAACTAGAATAATGAAATTTGGCAAGAAGAGTTGACAAAACCAATTTTCTGATGTTAATTTATTTTTCTACATTAAAAGATGGTCTATTGACTATAATTTATTAGACTAGCGACTAGCACGGCTTCACACAATTGAAAGTTAAGTAGGTATATATAGGATAGGTGTATAAATATAAACCTTACACAAAAAACCTATTCAACATTACAAGCCGCATCGAAATACGTACAGAGGTTTAGGAAGAAAGTACAGAAGAGGCGATTGACGAGGCGGAGATGTATCTATGAAATGTACAATATATAAGTAGTAGTCTTTTTTAAATAGGTATTATAATCTATATACATATAATAAAACAGTAAAAATATTTTGTCTGTATACATTTAGTATTTTTGACTGAAATGGATAGAGGGACACTTAAAATGAATAATAGAAAGCAAAAAAAAATTTTTGGAATTTCTTGTCTGTCTGTCTGTCTGTCTGTCTGTCTGTATGTATGATCACGCTAATCTCCGAAAGTACTGAACCGATTTGAATGAAACTTTTTTTGTTGTATAGCTATTAAGCCTGGGCAACATTTAGGGTATAATTTATTTTGAAAACTGGTACACCTAATGAAGAACCTTAACAGAACAGCTAAACTATAAGAATTATGGAAATGGTTCCTTAACAAAAGTCGTTCAACCTGATGAGCATTTTCTGATGACGTATAAAAATTGAAGATCTGGAACATCTGATGAAGAACTGCAAGAGACCAGCTACACCATAACATATATGGAAATGGCGCCTTATTAAAAGTCCTTCAACCTGATGAGCATTTTCTGCTGACGTATAAAAATTGAAGATCATGGAACATCTGATGAAAAGCTCCAAGAGAGATTTTTCATCTAAGCGAAACTCACGCGGGCGAAGCCGCGGGCGACGGCTAGTATATATATAAAAGCCTCCACAAACTTCAGCCTTCAGCCCACAAACTTTATGACGACATTTCCAAAAAAATAATTGAGGTTTCTCGTGACCAGAGGGCTGGTATTTATCTCGCACAGAGATTAAGCATTGCCATTCAACGTGGCAATGCTGCCAGCCTTCTGGGCACTTTACCTCGGGGCAACGACCTGTCGGGGCTGGCATTTTTGTAAATATATTTAATTTTAGTTTTTTTTTATTTATTTTTTTTATAATTAATTTGTAAATATGTTTCAGTTAAAATATTTCTTATTGCAAAAAAAAAAAGCCTCCACTAATTCACTCCACTCATCTCTGTCCTTCGTCTTTTCCTTCCAGTTTTTATCAAATTCCTTTCATCACACTATCACGTTCTTTATCTTCCTCTCTTCCTATAGGAAGTTAAAATAATAAACTATTGATATTTATATAATAGATGTTTTTTTTATAGCGTTTTATTGAAACTGAGTGGAGTCCACTTACCTACAGTAAAGTCGTACCGGGTAGAGTCGCATATACGGACAAATTATACAGATTAAGTTATCTCCCAAGTAAATGAAACTTGTGTTATTGGATATTAATTCAACGATACTAAATTTTATAACTAAAACATATATAGATAAACATCCAAGACCCAGGCAAATCTAAAAAGATCATTTTCCATTTTGTACTGGGCATTACAGGAAAGGAAAAAAGGAAATGTAGGTAAATATGTATATTAAAACTAATAAGTTTGGTTGATCGTCCTGCTAAACTATTACATATACGAGTATATATTTTATAGTTAGCACGATCAAATAACATTACTGCATGTTAATCGCGTATTTGCATAGGTAGTTAAGATTTTTTAAAATTAAATACTTAACAATATAGTTACCTATTGAAGGTATTTTTTTTTTTTTTAACTATAGGTACTTGAATAGATTTTAACTAAAGTAAGTCAGACTTGCTAGGTTAAATATACTACTTCATTTATATTCTTGTAATACAATTCTGGGACTCTACATTTTAAGTAAAATATTATTTTTTCACCACTGCTGTGGCTCTTGCAATGTTTGTATATAAATGATACATTTTTTTATTTAGCTAAGCCTTTTTTTAAACTTCTTATTCCTGTTATTACTTATGTTGTTATGTATGTAACAACCTCCTAATTTGTGTGGCCTGCCTAATTGCATGAGATTTTAATAATTTGAATAATTTTATTTGCTATTAAAGTCCACTTTAAAATATATCTCGTTTACATTGATATGAATAACAAATAAATAAGCAGATATCAATCTACAATAATTCTTCAGAGATTCCCAGAACGAGCATCGAACGCCGCGATACGTCTCAAGACTCAAGGGCCATCTCGCAAATATCTCGTAATTGCCCCAAATTGGGGTCTTATCATTTGTAAATATGCCTATATCAGAGGTTAGGAGCGTCCGTTCAATAAAATAATAATAGTAAATATCCGTGCAAATGGCCGGCCGTCGGGAGCGAGCGCGGCGGGGCGTGCGGCGGGGCGGGGGCGGCGGCGGGGGACGCTATCGATTCGCGCGCGCGCCACGCAGAGTATCTCTATCCTCTCATCGATGCCCGTTCGCTGGCCCCACAAAGAAAGAGATAGGTTTCCCCGACTTCGATCCTTTTGTTTTTGGGCAGCGTCCGGCGGGTCGGGCGGGGGCTGAAAAATGTGAAGGGCCGCTGATTGGCCGGAGCCCGGGCGCTCCGCCCCGCGCCCTGCAGCCTGCGGCCGCCGAAGCCTCCGCCGCTCAGTTCAAGGGCGGTTGCCGGCGAGGCATTATGTTTGGGTTCACTATTTATAGCGGATAAACGTCTGCCGAACCTACAATACAATTGATTGATTTGTAAACAGAATGTTTGGTTATTTCATGTTTTTTTAGGTATTATTGTAGAGGTCTTATGTTGTGTGATTGGTCTAGAAATATACTGTTATGTAACATGAAAACAACGTTATTATGTTCTCATTAGTAATTTCTTTATAATAAATAATGAATGGTATTTTTACATCAGTCTGCAGCTAGCGTAGAAGACCCGAACAAAAATGTAAAGAGTGGGGACATAACATGAATTTATTTCCTGTTTGTTTAGATATACACATCAGATATGCACTTATTCTTGTTTTAAGACAAAGAATGCTATGTATTCCGTTTATTTACGGTTCCGTTTATTAACAATATATGAAAAAAATTCTTTGAAAAATTTCCAGCTTTAACTTTACTTGTGACATCGATATGACAACTTAATTTATGAAGAGAGATAAAATTTTCACGGAAACAAAAGCCCAGGGTGCAGTTAATATAGGTAATTTTTCTTTATTTCTTTTATTTAACACACACAATACAAATATAAAACAATTTCGGTTTTATTTACGATGCAACATAATCTCATTCGAAATTTTCCTTTCATCTTTCTTTTCGAATTTCTTTCTTTCTTTTTAATGTTATACCTAATTACAATGAACATCTTGAACAACTGCTTTGTCTAATTGTAATTAACAACTGCTTTGTATTGAGGATGCACCTTAACACAAACTGGTGACACATATTTTTTCAAGTCGCCTTAAGTGGTATAATTTAGTCTTGTTTCTAAAATCTGATCTCATTAACAAGCGGACCATTTTGGTCTTCAGGCCAGCTCATTACATATCCGTTACGGCCCACTTAGCAACAATGGTAATACATCACTTTAAATGCGCCCACGATTTGTCTATTAGAAGACAGTTACTCGAGGTCATTGGTTCATACTGGATAGTTCTTTAAGAGGAAAGAGGAGAGGAGGTGGGGTTATTGGGGCCTTCAAGAAAAGAGCCTATCGCTTTCTCAAAAAAGTGACCTTTTAAGGGTAGTTGTGTCTATGGACTGCGGTGATTGCTTACTATCAGGCAACCCGCATGCTCGTTTGCCTACTACTACTATAAAAAAAGGAAAGGTATTCAGAATTGCTAGTAGTTTTTCACTTTAATAAATTATCAATTTACTAGCTGCGCCTTGGGGCTTTCCTCCCGTGGGAATTTCAGGAAAAAGTAGCCTGTGTGCTTTTTTAGGTTTTACTCTACGTGTGTACTAAATCCTAATCCTAACTAATATTATAAATGCGAAAGTGAGTTTGTTCGTCTATTTGTTTGTTACCTCTTCACGCTTTATCTACTGAACCAATCTTTTTGAAATTTTGCGTACACATAGTTAGAAGTACTGAGAAGGACATAGGCTTCTTTTCATCCCGGGAAAAAGCACTGTACCCGTGGGAAATTCACGCGGGCAAAGTCGCGGGAAAATGCTAGTTTCATATAAATTCGCTTAGCGGCTCAGGCGTGGTTGAATAATAAACATTTTCACATATTAGTACGAAAATGGTAAAATATACTTACAAGGATTTGTAGAAGGCTTTCATGATTTCCCGCAAACTTGGTCAAGCGCTGCTTTAGATGAAGATAAGTGGAAGCAAATGGGGGAAACCATTGCCCAGCAGTGGCGCAGTATAGGTTAGGTTCATAAAAGATTTAATTCTATAATTTTGGTAACAGGAAAAATAATAATATAGAAATGACGATGTATAAGAGCTAAAGACTTTTTATTTTCCTCTTATTTCCCATTGAGTTCTTTGATCCTTATGTTTCCACTATAGAGTTGTAAAAAAAAATTCAATGATTTTTTTTCTATGTCTATGGTTTTCACTGATCTCTATTCAGGACAAATTCCTATCTTCAATTTAATAACAACAAAATAATTTTCTTCTTGAATTTTATTTTTGTACCAACTACTTAAATACTATTTCTGTGAATCGATATAAATGTAGAGATCGTTTAATAATACACATATAAATGTTCAATAATTGAATAGTAGAGTACCTACACATTTTTAGAGACTTATAGAGACTTATTTCATGTACTCTAGCTTTATTTTCTTTCTACTCGAGGAAACAGAGTATTTGTAAATGCCTTACTTGTTAATAAGCTTTTATTTGGCCCATTTTATGGAGTTTTTAATTTTATTGTTTTTTAACTTCTGTGTCTAGAAATTTTATTTTGTCTCTATCTTCTTCTTACTCATTGGACCTCCTTTAAAGCTTTGCTTATAAAAAAAATCTTAAAAAAATAGGCATGGACAATAAAGCTCAAAATTGAAAAGCATTTGTGTAAGCCTTTGTTAGTGGATGTTAAGTCATAAGTATAATATAAATTTCCTGGGTCTTTTCCACGCGTCAAAAAAGGTAAATATGTTACATTTATGTATCACATAGACAGAGATCTATCTACTAATTAACTGACCTTAAACGATACCGACCTCCCAGCCTAAGCTCGCAACATATCGTCACATAATAGTTGATACCTTCGGCCCTAAACGACGCAATATTTAAATACGCCGCGACTATCTCCAGATGAAACGCTCCAATTCACATGGCGAGGCTCGTGATGGATGAGCCCTGCGATCAGACCCTTCGCCCCCCTCGGAAATTTGCCTTCCTCACCCCCTCGGACTGTCCACAACAGAGGCCTAAGTCGGTGGGTTCCTGTTGCGCTTTGTAACTTCGATCTGTTGTGTGTTAATTTTTGGGTATTTACCTGAATAAAAATCTAAAGACTTATATAGTGGAGGGATGAATTTTATTTATCATGTCAGAAAGCAATTATACATACAGAGATATAGATAATATTAAAAACTTACAAATAAAAAATTTCCTCGAACGCGCCGCATCGAGGCAGTGTGCCCAGGATACTCGCCGCATTACCCCGCTGAACTGCGAGGCTTATGTGCTGAGCAAAAAAGACGCCAGCTCTTGGGTCTCCAGTTGCCTCGATGAGACGAGTTGACTTATATAGTTACTTGCATACTTTGATGGCTCTATGACCCAAAGAGGATCTTGGCCTCCGATACCAGAAGCTTCCACTCCTTCCTGTTCTGCGCAACTTCCTGCCAGTCGGCTCTTATATAGTTAGTTACTGATCTGAAAATTTACTTAGGAGGCCTTCACTGTATTATTCTAGTTGAGAAATCAATGATAAACACCTCCTTTAAAATTTAAGAAAATAGTTTGATTTGTACATTTACATTCATGCATTAGGACTCGATACAACGCATAAATTATAATTCTATGATACAACGAGACAGAGAGAAAAGATGAGAAAAAAAAGAAGAAAAATAAAATAGGATTTGTCGCCATATAATTTTAAAATTGAAAAAGGTTGTTTTCACTTTATTAGTTAGGTTTCCAAAATTAAACCTTAGTCTAGAAAACTAACCATCAGGAAAGCTTAAGCCACATAACACATACACACAATATTGCTGCATCTAGATGGCGCGACCATCATAGAGCTAGCATGCCTATTATCGCTAGAGGGTCGACCTTCCCTCCTCTGTGGGTCGAACCAACGGGCACAAGCAGAAACTCTCCTAAAGTCCAGTAGGTGATCCATTACACTGGCATTTTTACGTAAGCCCGTTTATAAATATGAAATTGAAGGCCGATGCTTAATCGACTGGAGGTCGGGGTCGCAGCCCGCTGATGCCAATAATTTATGGCCGAGAAAATAGCGAAAATATTTTTTGGAAATCCGCGATGTCCTGTTTTGAATTATTTCGCTTATAAATCAAGTTGAGGTGAAATGTAGCCTGTATTTTTAAACTTTTGGAAGGAAACGCGGGCGGATCTGTTCTTCTAACATATGTCCTGAAATTTACTTCCAAATCTCTATGTTAATTAAGATGTAAGTATTCTCGAGGCCCTATGACACAGTAAATTTAATAAATGTGCCTGTATTCTTAGGTTACAGCTACCTAAATAACGCATTATTGCGATAAGAGAAATAAACGTTTCCCTTTGTAAAATATTCACAAATAAAAAACCATTTGCGATGTTTACAGCATCTTAAAAATTAAATACCCTCACAAAATCGATGTCCACGTACAAAGCGAAGGGTGGAGGCCCTCAAGGGACGCGTATTATAACCCGGCATAATATCTGCGTCGTCACTCAAGCGCAATAAATACCAAAATAAAGCGCAAATAATGCCCAAATCGCTCATCAGGACGGTGGCAACCCTAACTATAATCATCTATAATCAGTAACCCCACTATAATAATCTATTGAAGCAGTTACGATTACTGTTATTTGCATATGACGTCTGTGATTGGATGCGTGTTTTCTAAATTTGAATTTTAGGTCAGATGAAAATTATGGACTTTGGTTTGTTTGCGTTTATATGGTTACCCCATTTTCACAAAATTCACATAAAAGGAATGAAAATGTATTTTTTTTTTCTACATTTACTAATAAATCGAATATACAAGGTAATTAATTTTGATTATTTGGTCTGTCTCACAAATTGACTGGTCAAGTAGAACTTGTTGTGCAACAAGGAGGTCCACAGAAACGGATTGAGATTTTTTCAGGGTTTTAGGAATCTGATGGGAATCTGCCCTTTTATGTGGGTCTTGTGATTCTCTCAAAAAGTTAGAAAAAACATTTTTTTTCTATGTCTATGGATTCTTTATACTTGACAAATATCATCGATATAAGCAGATGTGCAAGGTATCGTATTTACTGCAATCATATTTATTTTTGGCAAATACCTTACACTTTATTAATATAGGCTATAGACACTATATATATATATATATATATAATTATAGATACAAGTTCACTAATTCTACTTAACTAATATTATAAATAAAAAAAATGCAAATAAATACGATCTGTTATCTATGATAGGTGATGGCTGAGTATAACATTACATTGGTACGAGTATAACATTACAGTAACATAGACATAATTATCTTTGTATTTTTGACGTACCCTTCGCATATTAATTGGACTTGAGGGTTGATGAATAAAACCGCTTATGTTACGGATCTGTTTGTCTACATTAAACCTCGTTGCTACGAAACTCGCGGGTTAACGTCAATTATCAAGATTATTTCAATATGGTTTGGCCACGAACAATCAACTGTAGGTATATAACTATACAACCCCGACTCCGTCGCTCCAACTTTAAAGTTTTAATTGAATTTCGAATGTGTTTAGTTTCAGTTTCAACTTCACTTAGAAGTTTTTATTTCGCTTGTAAAGCGAACTATAGTTCGAATGGGGTGTGTCTAGAATCAGTTCTGCAGAGTTAACCTAGGTGGTGCAGGAACATGTATTTGTTTTTGAGAAGAATAGAAAGGAAAGTTTGGCTGTGTTCGGTTCGGTGGTTAATAAGTAGAATAATTTCTAAATCACTAAAAGATTTTGAAGGCAAAGAACTGGTCACAAGTTCTTTACTTACTAGATTTTGCTTGCGGTTTTGCTCGCGTGATATATATCATTTTTATTTCCTCTGGCAAGTTACAGCAAGCAAGATCGACTAATAAATCGTTACATAAAAAAGTTGTATTTATACGATTACCTAACAATGAAATTACCATATAAAATCATAAATTATTTTCAAAGGAAAAAAATACCCTGCCGGAGCAAAACTATGAGCGATGATACCCAACCTGTCATGTTATAATACCTGGGGCTATGCATTCATTAGCTGAAAATCGGACTTAGTTCACCGATGTGCGATAAGCGGGCGCAGGGGCAGGGGTACCGCACAATCGCACGAGACCGCACGAGACCGCACGATCTTTTGCCGAATTTTAATGCCAATTAGACGAGACAATATCGTCCGCGGTTCAATGGACGTGTACCTTTATTAGCGTACGGTGATCACTAGTGCGGAATCGTCCGAATAACAGATAACGAGCTGCCTCGGGTGATTCTGATATTAATTTAATTAATGTGCGATTGTGTCTGTTAACATTGTTTGGGTCAGGTTGGTCGGTGGGGATTGATGTTTTTTTCTATGTCAAAATTTATATAGATTTAGCTGATAATATTAAAACTTAATGGAAAAACCAAAAACATTAGGAATATATTACAAAATTAGCGTGAACATTTATCCGAACTAGATTCATTGAAAAAGTACACCAAATGCATCCAATAGAAACAAAAGCATAACCAACCGCGCATGCGCGATTGACATAGCGGCACTTTCTTTCCCGCCAAAATCAACGTCATGATTGTGACCTCTATGATGTCCATGAGCAGCTGTCCATAGAAGACGTAGTGATTTCTTTTTATAGAGGTTCATCAGCTAACTGTAGACAGATATCATGGAAGTAATAAGCACTTTGTTATTACTTCCATGGTAGATATTCAAATGTATTGTCGTTCACAATTTTTTATTTTATATTTTTTTATTGTTCCTCTTTTTAACCGACTTCCCAAAAAAGGAGGAGGTTGTATGTTTCGATGTATATATGTGTTTTTTATGTATGTTCGCCGATTTCTCCGCCTATGGTGGTCTGATTTCCGTAATTATTTTTTTATTCGAAAGGGTGTATTCCCAAGTTGGTCCCATTTTAACTACGTCAGAATCTGTTCGGTTATTATAAAGATACCTAACAAAATATAAAAATATCAACATTGCATTATAGAGCAAAAGCCCGCGACAACATGCCCTTCCTTATTTTATTAAAACTCAAGATTTTCTGAGTAGGTATATTCCCAACATAGAAATAGCGATTAGCGACTACAAAAGTTGGATCATGATTACTTAGGCAGATAATTTGTAGCAATAACATATAAAGTGGTAGCTCTATTTCGTCAAGTAAGGTTTTTTAAAGATTTTATTCCGAATAATATTACAAATCACGCCATCTATTACCAGGCAATTGGTGCAGATATAAACCCCTGCTAGACATTGTAGCTTTACTAAATTATAGTTATATTTGGTTTATTACAAAATCTCAATTTAATGTTACTTTGGGAGGCCCCAAGGGTGCTTTTTATACCAATAAAAATCATCCTTGCTAGCCATATTACCTGCATAAGCAACTAAGATCCCAACTTCATACCTATATTTATACCAATATTTTTTCCCGTATATACCACGCAGAGAAACATTCAGCATTTTTCAAATAAGGAAGGTTTGGTCGTTGCGGGCGTCTTGGTCTATTTATGTGCCAAGAATAATAGACAATTTGACATGTTTTGACATTTCAAATCAAACTGACATAAAAAGTTTCGAGTTCTTAATTCTTTATTTTCGGCCAGAAGAAAAGTTTAAGTTTTTATTAAAGAAAATAGTTTCTTTCTTTTACCGTGTTGTTGATCAACATGCCTGTCCTCAAAAAATAACTTTTTTGAATTTATTATATTTATATTTTTTATGGCAAATTTATTTTTTCTAGCCTATTGAAGAGTCCCACTGCTGGGCAAAGGCTTCTCCTTTTTATGGCTAAATAATGAAAAAAAAATTCTATGATTATATACTTTGTAATTCTTATATAGGAAAACTAAAATGATCGCAAATGTCCATTTTTATTTGGCTAATGCAGGGGTAGGCGCTCCATTAGATATTAAACTCCTCGGCAATATGCATCAAAATAGTAATCTGCTATAATTGGTAATGTCATACTCACCCAGACAGGGGCGCTTCTTAATAATACTTATCGTATTAGATTTTAATGTTTATTTCCTTAAAAAATCCTGCAACTTTTTTACTTTCAACTTTCTTTTACTATAAGTATATAGAGGCACCTAGAGGGATGCGGTGTTCCTTTTCTATGCTCTACCTACATATTCTAATAATATGAATATGCTTGATTTATATTATCATTTTATGTCGTCACTACTAAATCTCTGGTCTATTTTAGAACTTTACGATTGAAAAATTTATTTATTTATTTTATTTATTTATTTCATTAAAATATCCGCTCCCGATTAACACATTGTTATTTTTATTGGGTCTGGGGTCTGGGTATACTATACATACAGACAACCGGTTCGTTAGTTTCATAGTTTCCAAGTGTTTGATCTGATTCTAAATACTTTATTAGCACTGATTCTGAATTTAACTTATGATGCTTTAATGGCAATACCAAGTCTTATTAATTAACTGATTCATCTTTATAACATCCTTAGGATCCAGCAAATTCTATATCGATGGCCTAGAGTGAAGTTTTCGCTTACTTTTCAGTAAGTTTTCACTTTCGCTTCGCTTTGCTATGTGGCTCGTACAAAACATAACCTCAAAATCACCTTGTTTTTTACGCAAGTGCGTTTTCTCACGGCCGCATAAAACTGTGAGATTAATGGCATTATTCCGTGCTGGATCTGAATTCTGTGTTACATGACTACAAGGGGTATTTGCACCCCCTTTAATTAGTGGATCTCGTTTATCATAGTAATCGCTGTGTGAATTATAGCACTAATTATTGTTATCGTTATAGAAAAGTGGCCGTACCTGATGAAAATATTGAGGGGTTTTGCAGGGATGATGATTGGGTAAAAAATAAAATAAATAATGCTATTTAAATAATGAAACATAATAATTGAATGTAACTTTAATTGATCAACTTTGTTTATAACATGGTTTACTATTTTGTAGTTCTAATTAAAGTATAATGGGAATGCTTTTTGACTCCATTAAAAGTGACGTCACTGTTGAGTACTGTCATACAAATCCCATATAAATTATTGTTTTTGACATTTAGAAAAAAGTATCTAATTTGACTTGTTGTCATCTACCCTATTGTAAGTCTATGCACTATTGACTAATAGAACAAAAGCAGCTGCCAGGAAAGCGTAGAAAATACGTTTATCTATACTATACTTCCATAGGGTAGGTAGGTACCAAAAAAGAAAGATACGAGTTTTTATTGGATGTATAAAATCAACAAACTTTTACGTCATATACCAATGAGCGATTTTTCTGACAGCTAATTAAGAAAAAAAAATCAGTACAAAAAAGTCTCAACAGATAGCGTTTTATGAAAGCCGAGTAGTAATAATGGCTGAACTTATATGGTGCGCTTTTACTTTTCAACCAGAGGCAGAAAAAAAAATCACAACAGTTTGACAGTTGCACAAATCACAATATAGATACTTTTTAGTTTTTTTTTTTACTAAGTTTTATTTTTTTTTAATGCCAATCCCGTGGATTTTTTGCTTTTTGTATGGAATTTTTTCTCTCGGCTTTTACTAAGCGCCATCTATGAAGTCATTTGGAACTATTTCTTTTTTTAATTTGTGTCACGGAAAATCCCTCATGCTTATTTTCTATGTATTCCTGGCGGGACCTTAAGTGAAATAAAAATGTAGCATTAGTTCTAACATGGAAAATTTCAACAGAACGAATGGGAACATTCGATGGTATTCAACAAATGGTAGCTTCACAATTCCCTCTGGAAGTCGGACAAGTCCGGGCGAGACATTTCACGAGCGGCTGCCCACTGACCTTTGCAGCCCGGGGCTCCAAATGCCATGTTTTTTTCCACGATACTAGATTAATTCGCCACGGTACGCTTGTCAAAATGTGATTTAATACTCTAGGGCTTTGACGGGTGACGCGTGAGGTCCGTCCGGCGCGCTCGGCTGGGGATTGTTTTTCAATGTTTATTCCAGGGCTTGTTATCGGTTCGTACCGGTACCTAATTCTCATATAAAGTACCGGCAAATACCGGTACTTTTATAGGTAAGGAGATATCGTTTATAGCTTCTAGGTTATCTGGCATATCAACTATGTAAGTAATTGCTGCCCTTGGCGTTTGTAAATAGTTTAGTACTGATGGACCTCAAATTGTGTTTGTTGTTTTCATAGTTTCCAAGCGTTTGATCTGATTCCTAATTGTTTATTAGCACTGATTCATGATGCAAAGTAATATAAGCAATACCAAGTCTTATTAATTAACTGATTCAATCTTGTTAGAAAATAAGCTACTATTTCTTCAGAATTTATTTTTCCCTCCAATGACGAAATTATCAATCATTTCCCCAGCACATCATCCTAACACTCATATTCCCTTTTTAAAACACTTTACCGAGCATTACTTGCGTTTTCAGTTACAAGTGGCATTATCTATCAATAACGGGCCAAAAATGGAACCGCAATTTGCAATTTGGCGCGTCACTCCGGATTCCAATAGGAAGTGGGGATAAATGGAGTCACATTCCGATATGTCACCGGGAACGTTCGGCTTTACGGCATTCGGCCTTTCGGCGTCGGTATTCGGTTTTCGGATATTCGGGTATCGAGAGCATACATTTCGCATTCTCGTGCCCGCGCGCATACCGCGTAAAGTAATGGGATTCTAATGCTGGCTTTACGGCGGCTGATTGGTTTTCCTCTTATGTATATTTTGGAATGTTACGACTAAAGTCTATCACTATTAGGAGATCTAAATAAAACAGCAGTTAAAAGACTGCGCTTGCTAGCGTGTCAGCTTAAAGCTATTAAGGTAGAGCTAGTGAGTTTTTACTATTACAGAGATCTTATAAGAATAATTTAACACTTTATTAAGTTCACCTATAATTATTGACTTGAACAACAATTTGTTCCCTTTTACTGTTTAACATAAGAGGAAGACCTTTGCCAAGCAGAAATGTTATTTGTAAATTGAAACATGTTGTCCAAAACATTTTATACCAAATATATCTCCTTTAAGGCACTTACTTAAAGCCATTATGCTTTATATACGTGCACTCGTAGTAGTATATAACACACGGAGTTCGCATCCAAAACACAGACCTAATAAATAAGCTGAAAGGGCCGTCGCGTCGAGCATTAGGCAGTCTACACACGGGCGGCATGCGTGTCACGTCAATCCTTATTGCCTGTATAGCGTATAGTCGCGCTGATTTGAAATATTTCCACGGAACCACTTATTCGCACCTCACAAACAGGATCGTATGTAGTCGGCGGAGAAGTTTTGATCATTATTAGTTTTCATATGTTTTGTCAATTGATAAAGACTGTTGAAAAGTGAAAATTCTAAACATTTTATGTAAAAATGATTTTATGTACCTTTTTATCTGGGATTCCAATGGACCTAGAGTCTTTTATCACTTATAGAGGTTTTTCATTTACCCAGTTTCCCAAAGTTAACATGACAAATGTCTTACAAGGTTCAACTTTGAGAGGGCGAAATTTATTTATAACTTCGAGCAACTCTCTCAACGCTTAAATGTTTAGTAGCGTTTCTATTACAAAGTATCGAAGAAATATGTGCGACTATTGAGGTACCAATGACTCAAAATTGTGTATTTTTTTCCTGACCAAATAGGTTTTAGTTGTTATAAAGTTATTATAACCAACGTTTTAGCCGGAACAGGTCGATCAAATTAACCGAAATAGTGAATAGAGGTACTGATGCTGGATTTAAGATGGGATTTTACTGTCTTTTAATATAAAAGTTACTAAAAATACACTGAACAACAATCATACAAAGAATTATACACATAAACTAGATCACAAAAGTATCAAAAAGCACGTGTCGCGGTACTCGCGACACCGCGAAGCACACGGATCTCAGGCGAGAGGGTAATCGTTCTAAAGCAGAGTTTTGTGCCGTATTGTGCACGTATTCCCTCCGCGTGCCTATTCTATAGCACTGTTATAAAGCTGTTATACGACCAATCCTTCCACTGTGCCACTCTTAGCGTCAATGGCTGTCGTGTTAAATCGTAATGTTAATTTGAGTATCGGCTGCGCGTGACGGGTAAATGTCACATGGTACGTTTTAATGCGAATGATAGATTTGTGATAGAATATTGATAGATGCTATAAAGTGAGATTGTTAATATTTTAAGTACGTGTCACAGTATGTGTTGGTATCGTAGGATTATTGAAATACCTGGTATTTTGATCGAAAATCCTAGAACGAATAACCATACGACGTAGGTAGATAAGTATACCATTGGATTATGTATAAGTGTATCGGATTAACACATGAAATAAAATAAGGTTTAATGAAAAATAATTAATTTAAAAATAACATTACTTCAATTACAACAGTGCAAAGGTACTAAGTACTTAGTGTTGCTATTATAAGTAAAGTAAAACAAGGGCATTCACTAAGAATTTCACTTTTAGTCAAAATTAAGTTTGACTAATTTCTTCAAAGACGAAACCGTGACGACTGCTATAACCATAATTATAAGATAAACGGAATTGGAAAAAAAACCTAACATCTGCTGGAACCGCGGGGTGCCGTTAGATGGCGCGAAATATCTAGCGAACTGTCATCGTTTTGATATAAAAAAATCGATTAAAATCTTACGCAAGCTTCGGTGTCCTTTGTTACGAGCAGCTGTGCGCGTGCGCATACCCCACCTGTCCCACGTGGCCAAAGATAATAGAGGATACAAAAGACGCCGAAAATTCGTATTGTGTCGTCCGTACCGCGCATTGATTTAAGAAATATTTAGATACGCCATTGTGACATCGCCTCTGTCTTGGACGTTGCAGACACCTGTCTATTGTCCAGAACACGTCACAAAAGTTTTATTGGTTAATGAATCTTCGGTGTTAAAGTTTATGATTGCCACCGTGTCCGAGTGTTTGTTTTATGGCCAAAACAGCTGAATAGATTTTCTTTTAAATCATTTATTCAACATAGTATCAGAAAATACTTACACATACAGTAATTACCGAACTGCGGAAACCTCGCAGGGTTTAGCTCTGTTCGGTGAGACGCTTACGAAAATGTATTTATGGCGTAAATCTAGGTAGAAATAAAATTAAATAATTTTATTTTTAAAGTACTCTTATATAGAAATTAGATATGGTGAAAAAATAGCTCAGTTGGAAGAGCAAGGTCGTAAGGTCTTTATACGACCTTGCTCTTCCAACTGAGCTATTTTTTCACCATATCTAATTTCTATATGAGAGTACTTTAGTACTGATTGCATCTGAGATGCTCAAAAATCCAAAAATAATTTTTATTTCTACCTAGATTTACGTACATAAATAAAAATATCTGGTGAATAATACGAAAACATAAAAATAAACTACAAACGTGCTGAACAACTGAAAATATAAAATTAAACTCAAATTTTAAGAAATAAGTATATCAATATATGGAGTAATATTGCAAGAATTTTCACCACTGTTCAACTAGAGCTTGTACGATGTTAAATTAACGTCGAGTTAATTTTATTTCTATATAGATTTCTGTACATAAATAAGAATATCTGATGCATTATATGAAAACTAACTAAACTACAAACATGCTAAACAACTGAAAAGATAAAATTTTAACTCTAATTATAAGTTAGAAATAAGCATATCAATTTATGGATATTGTTAGAATTTTCACCACTGTGCAACTAAGTTGTATGTTTTTTATTTTTAGAGTTTATACGATGTTATGGACCGGTCGTTGTGGAAATCCTTGAGGGAGGCCTTTATCCAGCAGTGGACGTCTTTCGGCTGAGAGAGAGATACTGTTAATCGTATAAGCGTTTGATCGAACTTTAATTACGTAAAGTCCAAACTGACCACACAAAGGCCATTCCAAAAAAACTTTACCAGACCTCCTTGCACAAAATTGGACAATTCTATGCGTTCTCAAAACTCATTCATAGATCACGCACTGCAACAATGCATCTTTACCTGTTTATGAACTGGGCCACGTGATTTATAGACTACGTGTAAAAACATACATGTATGTATATTACACCTTACTGCTTTCCAAATAGAGGTCAACTTATGTGTGTATTAAATGCGATGTTTTAGTGGTCTCCAATTGATTTTCAATCATTGCTTGGTTTTACTGCAGGTTGTAATTCAGAGTCTTTGATATGAAGATGGAGTAATATTGATTCCAAATACATGTGTCGATGTGTAATTGCAATTTTAGTAGTAATTTAATAGCTTTGGCTTAAGGTTTATTGGTATTTGACGATTCAAGGTTCTAAAAATCCTAGAAACATTTATATTCACTTACTTATTAGGTGTGACCATCAAAATTTACAGTTCTGTAAAGGACATAATCATTAAAATATCTACCATTTCACGGTTCTGCTCCGAATTCGAACGTCGATAATATAAATAAGAATTCTATTTGGTTTTTGACTGTCAATCAAATGCATAGATAAGTCATTAACGCGTGATGGACTCATCAAACACTTTAGTCTTCGGTCTTTTGAGGGTCTAAAATAGGCTAAAAGCCAAACAAGAGATATGGCAAACAACACCTCCCAGGTAAACAAAACCTATTCGAATGATGGAAGTCATTACTATATACATACATACATACAGGGTTATTTGTAATTAACTAATAACCTTCCTAGGGGTGAAATAAATAAATATGAACAACTTTTTGTATAAGACCGACTCTGAAATAAAAAAAAAACATTTTGGGCGAGTAGGTATTGCAAAATGTATGGAACAGCAGAGATTTCAGAGTCGGTCCCATACAAAAAAATGTTCATCCCTAAGAAGGTTATTAGTTAATTACAAATAACCCTGTATATAGCAGTCAGGATCAGGATCATAAGTTATGAATTTACGCCTCTAAGTTGTCCGCAATTCTAGAACTCGGCGCGGCCGCTTACCTGCGCACTTACCTCACTACGCGGAAACACACAATAGATTTTTTTCAAATCAAAGTGAAGCGCAGTTTTTCGGCGCAAATTCCTAAAGGACACCTGGTCGGAAACGGGCCCCGGGGGTCCCACCCTGATTGATAGAGGTCCTGTCCGAAACGCGATTTCGCTGCACAATGGCAGAAAATACGATCTATACTGAACCAGCGCAGTCGGCGACGTCGAGTCTGTTTAAAACAATCAATGATCGAGTTTTGTGAATGGGTGAAACATATATCTTTTGTTGACGAGACTGTAGGCGGCAGTCAGGTGGAACCATAGGGTGGAACTGCGACAATGGTTGCAAGCACTTGTCTTTAACGTCACTTTTTAGGCTATTCAATATGCTTTGTTAAAGGACGCGCAAAAAAATTAAAAATACGCATGGTTGCATAGGTAAAAAAATGCATTTAAACCAATTTAAACCATAAAATAGTAATAACAACACTGAATACCAAAGGGTGGTCGTTTGATCCATATGCAAACGCGCCTGGATTTGCTTTTCTCGTTTTTAACTTCATCATTCTCAAGAATCAAAAGTTTAATAATGTACCAAAAGGTATATTTTTATAAAATACATAGCTGTAAAATAACTAAAAATTGCTATAAATGCCAAATATTGAAAACTGAGAGAGGAGAAACATATTTTAACAAAAGTCTTAACATGTCAATGACATTTATTATGAACTAACTTTTTCCCACGGCATCGCCCGCATGACCCATTTCATTCCCTTAGGGTTCTAATTCTCAAAGTTTATTTCTTAGTGCTCACTAACGCTATATCAGGAACCTCTGCAAAATTTCAAGTTTTCACCTTTAGCGGCTTCGTCTCTACATAAAAGGATAACCTAACTACTTTGGCTATTTCAGGAATAACCAAAGTTTGACAAAACACTAATAAAGTTAACTTGATTTTTACAAAAAGGTAACTGTTATTAGCCAACTGGGTTTGGTAACATAATGCAAAAAGTTATGTAGTCACTTTGTTGTTATTGGTTGATGAAAGTTTGGTTGTGTATAAGTATTTTTATCAATGAATTGATATACCAAAAAATATAAGTCAGTCAGCGTCCAATTTTATTATTATAGATAACTAGCTTTCGCCCGCGGCGTCGCCAGCGTGAATTTCCCACGGGAACAGTGCTTTTTCCCGGGATGAAAGGTACCCTATGTCCTTCTCCGTACTTCCAGCTATGTGTTTGGGAAATTCCAGAAAGATTGGTTTAGTAGATAAAGCGTGAAGAGGTAACAAACAAACAAATTCACTTTCGCATTTATAATATTAGTTAGGATTTAAGTACCCATAATAAAATTTATTCATATTTCTACTTACACATCAAATATTTAGATTATAATTACGTTGTCTTACAAAGTCTAGCTAGACGGCGTAATGTGAGTTCACCGCAAAACGTGGGGAGAACAATAATTTGATTGATCTCATAATGAATATGCAGATATGTTAAGTGCCGCTTAGGCCCGCAGAGTCCCTAAGGAGTGATTCCCGGGCCTGCTGCCTGCGCCTACCAGATTTTAATCTCAGATAGCAAGAACGGTTTACATAAATTCTAGAGTTAGCACCTTGTTAACAAACTGCACGTTTGATTAAGAGATAGCTTGATAAGTGTATTGGGGCCGTTGTTTTTGGCGCGGCGAATATTTTTCGCGTTAGAACAGGGCTGTCACTGAAACAGAAATGGTTTTGGAAAGATGTTGTACAAAGTCTGATAATTTTATTCAAATAAGTATATTACATGACTAGCCATTATTTTGCTAAATTAAGTTAACTACAGTAAATATTTAACGAAGGCATGTATCAGAGTGTGTATCCTAATTCCAACTAATTTTACAAATGCGAAATTTTGGATGCGAGTTTGTTATTCAATCACGCAAAATCTAATGGACGAATTTCGATGAAATTTGGCAAACACATAGAAAAATACCGGAAATAGTACAAAAGGTACTT
>JAEMBS010000509.1:0-25000 GCA_018467065.1 Ephestia elutella
TTTCAGGCCTTTCTGTTTGGTACAATAGGCCAAGATAGCGCGGCGAGGCGATGTCTTTCGTCCGAATATATTGTCCCGGCTCGAGCCCTGGGCTCCTCCACTGATATGCAAATACGCTGCGCAGAGATCGTAAACCTTTTCTTATCAGATTGTGTAATTCGGGGTTAAAGAACGACTTTTATTTTTTTGAAATTATATATTTCGGATATCTTACACTTTATGAGCGAGCCAAGATTCCTAAAAAAAGGTAACGCTTTTTAAGCGTTACAGATAATAGAGTTACCTCACATATTGTTGTAATTTGGTTGTCCTGGTATAATATTATTGTATTGTAATTATTGTAATCGTATTTGAGTAATGTATGTTGATTAAAGTGACAAAAGGATTTAAAATTAATTTCCTGAATATAGAGTAGAGTAGTATTGTAGAGTCGTTTTACATTAACATGTAATGTAATCTTAGATCATTAAATGATCATTATCTAAGGATGTAGATGTACCTAACATTGCCACTAGTGATCAATTTGAAAACATGTATTTATCATGGGACACCATCGTCAAGCGTTATCGTTGACCAATGGCTTAATTGCTTACGAGTACAACAGACCACCCACGTGCGTATGTTACTACGATTGGCGTTGGTGTAGCTAGCGATTTCAATTTTGTGGGGCAGATATTGAAAAATATATATTATACTAGCTGTCGCCCGCGGCTTCGCCCGCGTGACTTTGGCTTAGTTGAAAAGTCTTTTTGTGTTCCAAACTGTTTCCTGTGTTCCAATCTTCCATTTTTATACGTCTACAGTAAATGCCCATCAGATTAACCAAGTTATGCTAAGGCGCTATTTCCGTATATGTTATAGTGTAGCTGGTATCTTGAAGTTATTTATCAGATGTTCCAGATCTTCAATTTTTATACGTCAGCAGAAAATGCTCATCAGGTCGAACTGTTTTTGCTAAGGCGCCATTTCCATATATGTTATAGTGTAGCTGGTCTCTTGGAGCTTTCATCAGATGTTCCAGATCTTCAATTTTTATACGTCAGCAGAAAATGCTCATCAGGTTGAACGATTTTTGCTAAGGCGCCATTTCCATATATGTTATAGTGTAGCTGGTCTCTTGGAGCTTTTCATCAGATCTTCCAGATCTTCAATTTTTATACGTCAGCAGAAAATGCTCATCAGGTTGAACGATTTTTGTTAAGGCACCATTTCTATATTACTTATAGTTTAGCTGTTCTGTTATGGTTCTTCATCAGGTGTTCCAGTTTTCAAAATGAATTATAGCCTATATGTTGCCCAGGCTTAATAGCTATACAACAAAAAAAGTTTCATTCAAATCCGTCCAGTAGTTTTTACGTGAAACGCGTACATACATACAGACAGACAGACAGACAAGAAATTCCAAAAAATTTTTTTTGCTTTCTATTGTTCTTTTTAGGTCTCCCTCTATCCATTTCAGTCAAAAATATTAAATGTACAGACAAAATATTTTTACTGTTTTATTATATGTATAGATAAGGTATGTTATTTTTTTTTATAAGATAGGGCGGCAAACGAGCAAGCAGGTCACCTAATGGTAAGCGATCACCGCTGCCCATGTAATTAATAAATTTTACATCTTGGTTATTGGAATCTTATTTTAAGCAAAAAAAAAAGGCTCCAAAAAGATCTTGCCACCTGTCATTACGTCTAGTTAAAAATAAAGGAAATAGAACTACCTCCCTATTTTCTTTTCGCCACGTGGCATATTTCTTAACTTAGGAGTAAAAATTTAAGTCTACTGCTAGAGTTAACAGAGATATTCCTATGGCGAGCATTGCCCTTCCTTGATCTATCCTAAGCTACCTACCTATGCCATATATATATTTTACTGTAGTATAACAATATATTACGCAGATTTTTACATTTGAACCTTTATCTTTCAAATAAATGTGTTGAGATTAAACAAGTTTTATCCCTTACTTCCGATTTAGTTATTCTCAACAGAAACTTTGATAATGATAACCCAGAGAAAAATTAAATACTTAAGATTGAAACCGATGCATTTCATTTCAGAAATTGATTAAACATTTAGAGATAAGTTTGTAATGGACTCTACATTTCAAACAAACATATGGGAAAATTTTCAAAAAATACAAAACACGAAATGTATTTTTAGGGGCAATTTTCTTCAGAATTGATTTTACAGAAAATCGAACCAGTCAGAAGAAAGTTAAAATATTTTGGAGCCGCGAAGCCTAGCCTTTTCGGTTACTCATCAGTTACACTTTATTTGAAACAAATTGTTTAAATAAAAAAATGTAAAAAATAAATAAAAGACGCACTTTATTGTAAGGTACGTAATTTATAGTAGTTATATATCTTTCCTGTGGGAGACAAGTTTTGTAGATCGCTCGAAGGATGCGACTGCATAATAGAATTACCGCAGGTACGGACCCAGGTAGCACCTGTCACGTACACATCTTCTCATCGTAAACATTAACCATTTCAAACATCTTTTTTTACTTTATATTAATTTAATAAGTTCGCATGAAAAAACTTAAACATTTAAACATTTTTAACGTTAATATTTTGTAGTAGGTACATATATAATATCTGTTATAAATCCTAGAATATTAAAAGTATTAAAATCATATCAGTTTATAAAATTATTTCTCAAAACTGCATTATTACGTAGATTTGATTATTTTGATGTAATGTGTACAAAGAAGGTTCAGATGTGTTATCGGAACAATTTAGTAATTGATTATTCCAAGTCATAATAGTATAATTGTTCTTATGTCAATTACAACATAAGAATACGGATTGCTAGGATATAATGATGAATCATTTCAACAAAAGCTTCTCTTGTCCCTCGCGTTCCCCTCGTGAGTTCGAGCCGGACTCCATCTCTACATTTTTTGTGCATGCGCCCGAGTACCTGCGCCGGCGCAGCGAGGGGTGGACTCGTAGAATAAGCTAGCACTGCCACATGTGGTGGTTGCCTTTTGATAAATATACAACATTCGCCATTATTCAACTTATTACTGCGTCGGATCTTGCTGTGCCCAAAACTAAGATATTTACCATGAAAAATCGTTTTATATCACACAAACATGCAATGTACATTATGGACAACATTGACCGCTAGAGTGGTAAACTTGAATTTATGAAATTAATATTATCTGAAACTTCTATTGTTATTTTTTGTAACTTTCAAGGTTTTCTGTTCTGTATTACTTTTAAATTGTCTGATCGTGCTCATAATCTAAAGCTACCAAAATTACCCTTACTATTTCGATTCGTCGAAGAACATTTCTATTTTATAACCTCTCATTTATAAGAGTCAACATAAAACAAAAAAGTATCGTAAGCTAGCGACGACGACGCTGTATTCGAAACATCAACGCACGCGCACGCTAGTTAGAAAAAGAGGCAAACAGGGCTGTCGGGCAAGTTCGGGCTCCGCGCGTAGCGGGGCGCTCCTGTCGCGCCAGTGCCCCTGCCGAGTGCGCCGTGGAACCACGCACTAGCGCTGCACTACGCCCGCTCCTATAGTAAACACACCACACAAGTTTCTGTTGCAGTTACTACTTCATAACCGGTTTTATTTCTTGTGATCAAAGTGACAGGCCCTGATTTTGTGGTCGCTCCGCCATCAGTGTTCGATTCCAAGTGTTTGTGACTATGCCCGAGAACTTTTTGGAATAAGTGAAGTGTTTTATGTGCTTGAATTTTAAAGTTCTCATGATGCAATGACCCATGGATCGGGAGCAGAGAGTGATTGGATTACTTAACTGGTGCATAATTGAAAGAGGTGAGGACTGGAATAAGATCGTATACTAGACGTAGAGGAATAAATGGCTTTCAGAGGCGTTAAGCTTTGTAGAGGCGGTACATACAAAACCCGTCGGATGGGGGAGCGCAGTAGAGAGCGCCATTGTTGACACGGCAAGCAAGCGTCGCTACACGAACCAGTCGACTCTACCGACTAAATTGTAGACTCAAAAGCACTGTGGGTTGCCCTCTTTTGTTGAGTGTAAGCTCCACAGCGTCTTTAATTTAGAAAGGACCTAATAAGGGTACTCCTAAGCATAACATACCTCAATTTCGTGTAACGTCGTTTTATTGTTTTCATCCGTTTTTACACATCGGCATTGTTTTTATGATACTTTGTCATCTTCTGCGTCACATTTAATATCAACTGAACATTTTACCTATCAAAGTTAGTAAATGAACGATAGTGTTCTTAGTCTACTCAAGTCAGTAGATAAAATCTCTCTTGGAATTCAAAAAGTTATTTTCTTAATAATGAATTAGGTAAATGTTATCAGAAGGGCAAATTAGTTTCAAACAATTATCAGAATTAAAGCATTTATCACTGTAAAGATAGTAAATAACAGATAAGAAATAAAGTACGCCGACCCATGTAATGACTAAAGAATTTACTATAAGAAGTAGTATTGTTAAATATATCCAAATGAGTCATTACTCTTCGGGCGACCTTTTAAATATAAATAGAACAAACAATTACTCGGATGAGTAAATCATAACGGTAATGAATGAAAGACATTATCGCATCCTGCGCAACCGAGCGAGTCATGTCGCTCACATTTCACAGATCAAAATTCCAGATGTTCCCGCGCAGATAACCCATGTACAGAGACAATGTGGGACAACATTATTGAGAACAAGAAATCTAAGAAAAAAAATCTTTTTGTTTACAAAATTAACACGTGTTAACAGAATACACACACAATAACAACTTTCAGAAAATGTCTGACAAATAATTTAACTTCCGGCAAAAACTTTTTTTTATTTTTACCTTATTATTTTGATTTTACGATAATACAATACATTAAATACGTGATATTAACTCGTGTTCTATTAACTACATTATTTCTTGTAGAATTATGCTGAATATACTCGTGTATACCTAAGTCCTAAGTTTTGCCTTTTTATTCGTATATAAACTATCAACATAGTTTAATAACTTTGCTTCCTTTAAGTTCATAATTACATCAATCTCTTTATCTAAGTAGTTTCGAAGGACCGAAAATCAACTTCCAATTTGGTCCTTCGAACCGGATATATTTAGTTGAGCTTAAGTAAATACTTCCAAATTAACACACTGATAAATATAGTTACAACTTCAAAGGAGTTGTAACAACTATCAGTTTTCTTGCCAAAATAATTTAATTATAACATACAGAAATTATTAGTACTTCTAGACGAACATTTACAAATATGTACTAATAGTTTACTTGTCATACTTTTATATTTTTGAGGCAGCAAGCACGTCGTTTAGGTAGGCTAAAAGCCCTAGTAATAAGTTACCAAATGTTAAGTAGTAATAGTGTTACCAAATGTTGATATTTTCCTTACGCCACCAAAATAATTCTAAATAAGAAATTAGCCTAAATAAAATTTAAGCTAGACTCTATATACGTTACAAGAGTTAAATAATCTTAACTGAACTTTCTTATTTCAGGCAATTTTATTATTTAACCAAATAATTTGTACCTACTCGTAAATGGTTGTCAATAAAATACAAAACATTTTGAAAATAAATCAAAAGTGTTGTTACTGAACTGAATTGAACTGAAAAAATAGCGCGCCATCTAGAAATGAGTTTGAGAACTACATTATACAGAGTCGGATTTGGATGTAGAGATCGAGATAGAGAGAGGTCCCTTCCGAATCGGACTATGGAAAATTCCTCTTAAAGACTATTTATCGTAGAATTTGATTATAAAACAAACTGTTAATTTAATATCATACTCGAAATTAATTCTGCGTGGCGTATTGTATTATGTATTGTTAATTCAAAAGTATCGTGTTTGTTTAGTAATTGTTAGAAATCTTCTAATCTAAACTGAACACTAAAAAAAATGTTTCAAAGTAAGCAGTTAACAATGGATTGGAGAGTTTTAGATTAGTCGATCTCTACTCCTATCTACCTGGGAATGCATTCCGTTACTTTACATAAATTCATCTGGACATACGATATTACTTGTATCGATCACAAACTCAATTTTGATGAATGATGATTAGATCGCTAGATAATAACTAGAAGCTCAGAATAACCACCACTGGAAGTTGGCTTTGATACTTGACATACTTTCATTGGTAATGTGCGCTGACCGCTGCGTTTGTTAACTGTACTATGTATGGACGTAACTCGCTAACGCTTCAAACGAGGCCTCACTAATTGCTTACCAAAACACACATAACCTTTCCACGACCGCCAGCAGCCACCATCTTAATATTCATAAGGCCTGGAACAATTGCTCGTGCATACGTGCAGTTCGATGGCATTTGGTATTTTCATGTGCGCCATTACTCGTGAAAACCTGTGAAGTAGGAATAAATACTTAATATTTTTGTCTTTTATGTCCTGGCAAAAGAGTTGACGATACTTATTATCGACTCTATAACTCTATATAGTAACCACTTCATTCTAATCTAACATTGCCAAGAAAGTTGTTGTGTATGTTTCATTCAAACGTCATGACATCGATTAAAACAAAAAGAATACGACATTAATTCCACTTCCAGTATGTGTACTTTGATGAAAGATTAATATTTTTTTCAGAGCTCACGCTATATGGCGAACATCAATGCATTTGCAATTCATTGTCATAATTAATAACACAGATAAGATTCGCAATGAAAGCACTTGAACCGACACGAGACGAATCAAAAACACTTTCAAGTCACACCACGTACACTTATCCCTATCGCTTCTTTTAGAGACACATTTCACGCGTGTGACAGTGCCAAAAGCGGCTATAAATTGTATGCTGATATGGAAAAATGGTGCAAAACCGTTTTATCGTCTCACAAAGAATAGACTACCCCGCATGTTAGCCTACCGGTTCTGCGGGATTACTTATTGCGGTCGGGAGAAAAAGCCACAGCTTCCCGAGTTGCGTGGGTTCGCGTGGGACTTCAACGTGCACCTCGAACGCCCCAGGCTCAAATGTCAACCGCGACTACGTAATTGCAGCCTTATCTTATTTACAGCATTCTCAGACTGGAATAATCCAGTTAATATACAGGGTTGACGTCTTGAATTATTTATAAAATCTCGTCTCACAAAATTATCAGCATTAAATTATCCTAATGTAAAGTATCTAAAGTTCAGTATCAGGTCTGTATCGATCTATTACACCTACCGCTACCTGAGAGCTGACCGCGACATCTGTTACACTCCGAAGTCGTTTCATTAAATATTCATTCGTATACCAACTTTATATTTTTATATGTTTCTTATTTCGTATTCGATGCTAGAAGCAGCGACGTCATATTTATTACAGAAACCTTCCGTTGCGGCAGATGTTACCCGCGCACCTACGTTTATTTATTTACTTTATGAAATGAATCTCATTTAACGTAAGTATATTCGCGGTCGTATGGTTCCTCGAGCGTTGTACATACGGTGTTACAAAGTGCTGTATCGGGATTTTAGAATAACGATGCTATTACCTTCCACCCGATAACCGCCCGTTTGTTTAGGGCAGTAATTGTGCCGCCAGATATAGCGCCGATAAATTACGGGTTCGAGGCGTAATGTATCGAGAGGTGGAATTCGCGTTAACGAGTTATAGCTTACAGCTAGCTGCTCCAATGTGATCATGTTCCCTATTCTCTTTAAAATGAATGTGGAAATAAGAAGTGTTATATTGCATCGTGAATGCAACTTGTAGCGAGCGCCCCACTAGTTCTTTGTGTGGCACATCTGTGCAAATGCACACCGCCTTCTGTTACATGAAAGCTTCAACCCTTTTAGGTTCAGCCCCTAGTTAACATCTGACACAATTATTTGACTATTACATACTGCATTGACAGCAACTACTTTTATTTATTTTAAAAACGAATAACAGTAACTGATAGTATCCAGAGTACTAGGAATACGAGGCGTTATCTTAAAAATATTTGCCTAAGTTCTATGAAAGGTGCATCTGAATGCAATGGTCTGAATCATATAATATTAAAAGAAAATAATTTATTTATGGTAGTTTTGTGTGGACATTTAAAGGTGCATCTGGATGCAATGGTCTGAATCTTATAACATTAAAAGAAAATAATTTATTTATGGTAGTTTTGTGTGGACATTTAAAGGTGCATCTGGATGCAATGGTCTGAATCTTATAACATTAAAAGAAAATAATTTATTTATGGGAGTTTAGTGTGGACATTAAATTCACTACTGGAAGTTCACTGTAAACCTAAATATAAATCTTTTCAGCAAAGCTTTTCAAAGATTAAAAATACACTGAATTTAATATTACTTCACCCAATATACTTCAGTTTCATTACCTAAGCGCTTATTAAAATCATAAAACGACCTTTTGTACAACATTATTCAGTTTACAGCCACAGTTAAAAGTAGATCTGCATAAAAAACGAGGACGTCTTGCAATAAACCGTATCGGGTAATAAAAGATGGATTTAAACGAGATATCGTAACAAAGTGGATAGTAGCGTTGAGACGAGACAATCAAGTTCTTCTTCTCACGATCATACATGTACGATGTACATAGTGAAAAAAAAAATAGAATGTGAATCCTGGCGGACTTGTACGTGCATACTGTGCGTTGGATGAGTCGTGCGACCGGGAACCAGTCCAGTATAACGAGTGTACAGAATTGCTACTTTATAAAGAGATCTAACGAAGTAAATACAGGTACCATTGCATACCAGTTCTGCAAAACGATAAGCATTCAACCCGCTCTGAGTGTAAAAAGGAAAATTCTGTACACTAAATACTTTATGCTTGCAGTTTGCGTGCGCTTACGCTGACCAACGACATCCTCCACAATCATCATTATTTTTAATCTCTCATAATCTTCTCTTTTAATGAATTTTAAGAGAAGTATAACACTGGTATTTTACTCTCATTACCATATAGGTAATCAGCCTGACTACCACTTCCTTAAAAATAAAAGCTGGTTAGATAATAGTAGTTTATGTAACGTTTACCCATAAAACGTAACGTAAGTACACCTAACCTACCTTTTATTCGTAGCCTTTCATAGATTCTTTTATAAAGACACCTACTTACATAATCCTAGTTAGAACAAATACTCGTAAACGTATAAAATTGCAAGCTAAATATTAGTATTATTGTAAACGATTAATGTAGCTACCTCATTTATTAAAAATACTTACAGTTTTTAATACGCTTACGTCGTATACACTACGGCACGACACACCAGTCAATGAATGCAAAGTCATCAATCAGCAATGCATTTGCAACACAAATGCTTACACGCCACTGACGACGACGTAACTTTTTCCTGCCACGACGCGATGAATCAATCCAATCCCAATCACGACGACACGTAAAAAACCCAGGCAGGTAGTAACGTTAAATAGGATTCTTGGGTGGAAATTGTTATTTATTTTTAAAACGCAATATATATTTAAACGTTCATACAGAAACAGAAAACAGAAATAGATCGAGAGAACATTTTACCTACTTAAAACTATATTTGTTTTTAAGATTTAATTTTGTTTTTATGAAAACTGACAATGTTTCATTTTGTTGCAGTGTGCAGCAGAAGATGGCGTGCGTAGCAAGGGAGAGGCATTAAGCCAAGATGGGCCTCGCCCAGGCGCTCTTGGTGCTGCTAGTGTCCACGGCTCATGCCTGGATGCCCGATGCCAGTGCCCGCATCGAACTCAAAAGTGGTAAGCAAAAATATTTTTTTATATCTACAGTTTTTCACCCCTTATGCCAATGCAGGCAGATCCATAGTAGATACTTATCGATTGTGTTAGATATGTGTTATGCCACAGAATACATAATAGTACAAGTATAACACTGGCACAGAATAAAAATATTTTACCCACACCATAAACCCATTTTCTTAAACTCTCTGAACTGTCTGAATTATTTTCTTAAACTCTCTGAATTCTCTGAATTGTCAACTGAAAACCCATTTTCTTAAACTCTCTATCATAAATCGGATACGAAAAGAAATCTTTATAAGTACTGATAAGTAGTACCTATACCAACGCGGAGAAAACACCGCGGTTTCTACGAAACTTGAAACTTTGAACACTATAAAAAGAATTTTGGAAATTCCATCTCTATGGGGTTGAAAAACGAAATTTACTTGGGCGAAGCCGAAAAAAAGGCCTAGCAAAAGCTAATATTTATATAATAAGTACATAGGCTCGGACGCCAAGATTTTATCCAATACTTTTTTCATATCTCGCCCGGCTACCAGAGGCAGGTGCAACACAAGTTTCTGAGATTTGAGATTTGACAGACACGTGAGAATTTCCCAACCATTTGTTATGAAATCGCAAACTTCCATTGTTGTTTAATCGCTGTACAATGGGAACATTGTTCGATTGATGTGCACAAAACATTTTTTTTAATAGAGGGATAAAAACACTACTTGTATTCGCACATGCGAGCTCTAGATTTTCACAAATAGGTTTGTTATTGAAGAATTCCCTTAATTCTCTGAACCTATAAAAGAGAGAGAAAATCTGCCCATATTACCAAGTAGATTTTCTTATCTCTGGATTTGTAGATATATTTTCTTTTACTTCAAAGATTGAAAGGTCCCTACGCGAATACCTACTTACGAATAACCAGCTTGTCATGATATAAGCATTACGTGGTATTTAATCCGTCTCGTATTCGGTTTTATAAAAACTGACTACTTGGTAGCTTAGTACTTACCTAGGTAATTTTGAAAAACTTAACGAATCTGTTTGTTACAGGCGATGAGGCTTCAGAGCAGTTCGTCGGCAACACGACGGCGCCGGACCACTTCCGCATCTTAGACAAAGATGATTTCTCCATCATAGTGGGTGGAAGGTCAGTTTGTGATTCCTCAAATGCATGTATTGTTCCATTCATTTTTTCGTGCCTAAATAAAAAAATAACTTATTTTCCAGTGAGACCAGTATTATTAATTGAGATTACGTAAAGAACTAAGTTTGTACGTTTGTTGTTTGTTTGTTTGTTTAAAATTTGGATGTACCAGGTTGAACCCTGAGTGAGTAGTGGGTTGAGTATGGATAAGTACTTATTCTCAATTCACGTTACAAATGAAACACGTCCATTACACGAAATTACCATCGAATGGCATACGAGTAAAATCCATACAAGGGGCTCGTAAGAAAATTAAGTAGCATTTCGGACGATTTTATCCAAGCTCAGAGCTTTAGCGTAGCTTTTGCGAGCTTTTTAAGATGTGCATACCTAATTGGTACCTAACAGCAGCTCTAAATACATTTTATTTTTATTACCTACTTACAGGAACACCGTCTACAACCTCAGTCTCTACGATCTGTCGGAGAATGTGGAGCAGGTAATTAACTTGCATCTTGTTTTGTCTTAAGTCGAGACCATATGACCTTTATTACGGAAATGATCCTTGCTGCTTGATAGAGCAAATTTGGACATGGGAAAAATATTTTATTTTCTTCTAAGTACTATTATTTTTATATGCTTGTTGAAGAAATTCGTCAGAAGAACGATATTACCATATAGAACAAAAAGAAAGTTAAGAAAGCCGGTTAGAGAATTTAGGGGAAATAAAGAAGAAAAAGTAGTAGTTAGTACCTATACCTACTATTTATTTTAACGTCACCGTATCTCTACTATGACCTTACAAACACGGAATAGAGGTAAAGCAAATAATCCACAAAAATTGCTATCAAATAGGTATTTGATAAAAAAAAATACAGGGCAATTGATAACAGACGTTTGTTGAACGGTAGCCAGATTGGTTCAGTTGTAGTTTTTGCGAAGTCCAGCGCAGCACGGTCGGCGACCCGCAGACACCACAGCCATCGCTATCGCGCTCTACAACAGGTTTTTGTATCTAATCTTACGCAAACAAGCACACTTCCCTATCGCCTCCAGACGCAGAACACTAAGTGCATAGAAATACGCCTTTGTACCTGCCTGGGTGACCAATTTGAATCGGTGCTTGCGTTTTCCAAGAGATGAAACCTGTTTCATAGACACGATTCACAGCTAAATTAGGAACTCGTTAGATTTCAAGATCTCAAGGCTTGTACAAACCTATAGGTCTACTTACGCATACACAAATGAGTATTTCATGTAACGCCTAGTATAATTAGGTTTATTTTAGAGTAGGTATGTATAATAAGGTAAAAGTTTTCGTACTTTACCAGCATTATTTCTGCGCTCTCCGGCTCTATGTGCGCGCGCTGCACTCGCTGTTTATTCTTAGTACCGGCATGGCCCATTACCCAGAGCAGTGCGCTGTTTATTTTTTAAATTGTGTAAAATGATTTACCATATTACCCATCCACTTAGATTACACATTGTTAAGATTATAAATGGAAAAGCTTTTAGCGTCGTCGGCTAGTAAGTAGGTACCTACTCGACGACCTATCTATCATTCTGGTACTCTGGTACCACAGTTGTCTATTAAAAGTAAGTAGCCATTACTATACAACCACTCGGAACGGTCAAGTTATCGTATTTAGTGCTAACAAAGCATAAGCTGTAGCTATAGGTAATTATGTTTCGGTTAAAAATCTGTAAAATACCTAGGTATTTTCTTTCATATTTTATTAGGGAATACCTTTAGCAAGTTTACTAGTACGAGTAGGTACTCCTCGAGATGTGTGTTAAACCCCATCCAAGCTTTAGGTAACGTTTCCTCTTTCGGAGAATTGATCGATAGCTGTACTGCAGCTATTTGATGAATTTTGAACTGAGTTTGTGAATGCCAAAATATACGATACGAAGCAGACGATTAATGGGATCACAATGTGCGCATGAAATAAAAATACGAAACGGGAAAACGTGGAGCGGCGCGGCGCGAAGCTGAAATGGTTGGCACAGTGCCATTCCAGTCAGATATTGTTAAAGTTTGCCGCGTCAAAAAACAAACAATGTTTACAAGCATACGCTAATGTCAACATTTATTACCTATTTAGTAATAAAATCGGAGTCCGCGTTGATACCCCCCGACCGAATTAATGTTAAAAATGTCATAAATTAAAATCATTCCATGTTATTATTTGGCATCCCTGGGTAGTTTCCTGCTTTTTTAAAGAAAATCTATATCAATAAACCGTAAAAGAAAGTTACAGTAATATGAATGAATACCCATTTATATACAGATATAATTGAACTGACTACTTCTACCCTATATAATTCTTTCGTCTATCGATGCACTAAGTAGTATTAGAAACATTTTATTTATGCCTCGTATATTTTCTTGTCACATATTATACGTAGAGGCCAGTTCTGCGATGAATTATTCACAGTTTGGTAGCGGGGCCATGCGATTGTGATATCCGAATACTAATCATGTTAAGCCTTTTCTTTGGGTACGTTTAACACCCTATTTCTTTTATTTGGCATTGTACGGAGCTCTCAAAAACAGTTATTAAATCAAATATCTTATCTTGGCATTCAGTTTATAGTAGGTGCAACGAGCTTGAAAGCTGTGTTGAAATTATAAACGAAGCCTCAGCTATTCAGTCTGATTCATAAGTACATGCAGTAAATATTTATAACAATATGATAAATTGGTAGAATAATTGATTGATGAGACTCTGCCACGGAATTTTTGATAAATTCTGTAGGTCCTATAGGTACCTGACAGATGTCTAGTTACCTAATATAAGCCTGATGACTTTACAATAATTTCCTTTTTCCAGCGTTTAGAATGGCAGTCAACTGATGCTCATAGAGAACTATGTCAGTTGAAAGGAAAATCGGCAGACGAGTGTCAAAATTATCCCCGTGTAGCTGCGCGAACCCACGATCGCCTTTTAGTGTGCGGCACGAACGCTTTCAAGCCACTATGCCGATGGTACCCTCGGCATGCGCAGAGCCATCACCAGGAAGAGTTCGACGGCTCTGGCCGTTGTCCTTACGATCCTCAACACAACTCCACCGCTATATTTGCTGGTAAGAATTTATATCATTAATTTCCCTTTAAATGCCAGAGATGTACCTACTTACAAGATCGACCTTATTCGATTATAGCATTTCCTATTTGCGGCGTGATCACACATTGCGATGATGTTCGGAGAGATGGCACGACCCGCTCTGGCGCAGGCGAGGGTTGCGCCGAACACGACAAGATGACTGCGATATCCATCGATTTATTGCCTTTACAGTTAACTTACTATACAAAGGACGGGTTGCGAATCTAGTTCTTGGAGTGTGCCATTATAATTCTATTTATAAAATGGAAGTAAACCAACTGAATTCGCACTCTTAAATATTTTCTAATCACATTCATTATCAATTTTGCACTAAAACCGTATCAAAGTTACATGAACCACGACCTACGGCCTCTTCTACGTCTTCGAAATAAATAAAAAGACCTAAAAAACAATCAATGTGCATTGTTGTTTCAGACGGTAAATTATACACAGCAACAGCGGCAGATTTTTCGGGAACAGATCCGTTAATTTATAGAGAACCGGTGCGGACAGAGAGATCAGACCTTCGATTACTGAATGACCCCTCATTCGTAGGAGCAGTTTCCTCAACCAGTCACGTATATTTCTTCTACAGAGAAACTGCTGTTGAATATATGAACTGCGGGAAGGTCAGTAACAATTTAATAGAAATAAACTGTTAGTTAAAGCATTTTTAATATAAAATTAATAGATTTTTACTATAACTCCTAACAATATGTTTTTTTTTATCAGGCTGTATATTCAAGAGTGGCAAGAGTGTGTCTTAACGACATTGGAGGACCTCATACATTCAGCGATCGATGGACTTCATTCTTAAAGACTCGACTTAACTGTTCAATGCCTGGCGAATATCCATTCTACTTTGATGAAATCCGTAAGTATTAACTCATGCATTCATGCATGTGTAAGTATTAAAAATAAATATTCGCTTATACGCAAATCTAAAATGATGTAATTATTTTATAGAAGCAACAACGGAACTCATCAATGGTATATATGGCAGTGACGGTAATAGAAACGACATAGTGTATGCCGTTTTTACGACTCCTCAAAATGCGATTGGAGGTTCAGCAGTGTGTGCATTTGCTATGAGAGATATCTTGGATGCATTTGAGGGTCCATTCAAAGGGCAGGAGAGTATGAACTCAAACTGGCTACCTTTAGAAAAAGACAAAGTGCCGGAACCAAGGCCAGGATCTTGCGAAGAAGACAGTAGAACACTCTCAGATTCGGCGGTCAATTTCATAAAAACTCATTCCTTAATGGATAAAGCAGTTCCATCGTTTTTGGCACGACCAATCCTCATTAGAGTCAGTCTACAATACAGATTCTCTGCAATCGCTGTTCATCCTCAAGTGCAAGCGATGAATGGAAATAAATACGACGTAATGTACGTCGGTACCGATGACGGTAGAGTCATAAAGGCTGTAAACGTAGCTGCTAATGAAGGAGATTTTTATGCCAGTGCAGACGAAGATAGTAAAAGTCCTGTAAGAACGGCTGTGATATCGGAGGTCCAAGTTCTACCTCAAGGTGTGCCAATCAAACAAATGCACGTAGCGCTAACAACGGAGAAGCTAATTGTAGCCTCTGGAGATATTATCAGAGCAGTAACGTTATCGTACTGCGGCAACGTTCACTCATGCAGGTACATATCTTTAGATACTATTTCAGACTTCATAGAGACCCATCTAAATAATTCCTGGGCGCATATAATAAATAAAAGGATATACCTTAATTTTCTTTGTCATTAATTTATTTGTGTTATATATAACTTATTTTTTTACAGAGAGTGTGTTGCATTACAAGATCCCCACTGTGCTTGGGATTCAAAACAACAACAGTGCTCTTGGGTAGGAAACAGGCAATTTCCAAATCCTGAGAGATTTCTGCAAAATGTAGAATATGGAAAGACTGATATATGTAATAAGTTGCCAGCCCTCTCGACAGGTCACAGTAATAAAAACCCAGGAACGAAAAAACCGAAACTGTCTCAATCAGACGATATACAAAATGAAATATTAATAGAGGTTGTGGAAACGAATGTTTTATCGGAAGACAAACCCAATAATAATAACAAACATGGAACAGGTAATTATTTTAATATGTATGGAAATATTCCTAGATCTATGGCAATATCTTAGAACAAAAGGAAGATCACAACACACTTCAGATCTTAGTTTCTTTGCATGTGTAGGCGTTCCAGATATTTTAAAGCCATTTTCCATCACGCGTTATCATGATAGTTGCATTTGAACACATCAAGAACACGATCATGAGGTTCACTAACTCAAACTTGCTTATACCATCCTGAGGTACGAGGTACCATCCTTGGTTTGAGATGGGTGGGTTCTACTTATGTTTTGATACAATTTATTAAGGCACTGCCCGAAAATCTATAGATTTTAAGAGCCATTTTTATTTCAGTTGTATGTACTTAAAATGACTTTTACAAAAATGTTATTTTTAGATTCATTGACGGTGGAAGCCGCCGACGGAAACATTTATACTTCGCAAGCATTGCTAACGGCGGTGGTAGCGTCGTGCTTGGTCACACTGATGGTGGGATTCGTCATTGGATACCTCTTTTCTCGCAGATTTCGACATCCTTTTTTTGCCGATACGTCGCCCTTCAATGAACAACACAATCATCTTAATAGGTAAATTCTCTATGTGATCTAACTAAAACCATTCACAAAGTAGAATTTCAAAAATTAGACTTTGAAACAGTAGTTTTTCATTACAGACGAATTTTTATGATTTCCAAATGTGAGTTACAAATAAACCTACCTACAAGACTTTTGAATATATTTTCTTTAAAACTTTTGAAATTTTCTCACACAACACCAAAATAAAAGCCACAACACGCACATGCATTAGCAGAAATTTCGTTATTCTCACGCGTACCTATTTCTATTAAAATTTCCATGCTAAATTCTGTGAATATATAGGTACCTATATAAAATTACCTTTTATTAATTTTACAGGCTAAGTCCCTTGGAAACTCCTCTCAATGCTAATTCAGGCTACATGCCACCACGATCGAAGAACGTGAACATGGTTGCCAACGTTTGTCCACTAGCTAAGCAAGACAACCTGCACCTGGACCTCGGCAAGGACCGGCCGCTGGACCTGAGGAACTCGACGGAGTCACTAGACAAGGATCTAAAGTGCGGAACTCTACAAAAAGTGAAAAAGACTTATATATGAAAAATACCTAACAAAACTATGTATGGTTCTATTACCAAGTAATCCGAATTGCTTGGTCCGATGACTGACGATGTAGATTACGTCGCGTGTGCCAAGTCTTCCGATTGATTCGGTCGGTCAGTGTGTTCAGTGCTAGCATATGGTTGACGGCTGTAAATATTGTTGTTATGTATAATGTACAGTTTACACGGTTAAAGTTAAATAGCAATCTTGCATTTACGACCAATAAAGTTGTTTTTTAGAATATTTGATACTTTGTATGCTGATTGGTGATGTTGAGTATTCATTTATTCTCTTTCTACATTCCATAAAATAGCTGTAGTGAAATAGTTATCATAAAGTGAAATTCGCGTTTGTAAATATCAAAGGCTATTTAATAAATTGTATATATGTAGCGCGATTACTTTATTAATGTAGCAAAGGGCTCAAACTATTCGGCGTAGTTAAAACTAAAAAATATGCATGAGTTCCATCACTTCTAGAGAATTGACGAGGTGTACACAAGTTGCATAACTTTTGACTTAGATTTTAATTTTTGGTATGTGAAAAAAAATGTAGATCAACCTACCTTAATTTGTAAAAAATAAATACTTATGACACACTGCTAGATAGTCGAACTGGTTTTAACTAATGAATTTCTTAATTCTGCCAATAGATTTATTAATCAGGTATAGAGGATCTGCATAAGGATTAAGAAAGTCAATAATTAAAATGTGTTTGACTATTCGGTTGTAAAAGTACATTTATGCAATAGTCAATGTAAAATATTTTACAAAAAACTTAAAATAACATATAAAGTTAGACAAAAATTGTCGATATAAATAGCATAACTGCTGTGCTAAGTGCATAGTGCCTTGTAGGTTGCCAATTTAGTGCCTAATGTAATTTAGAATACAATTTGATGGAGAATATGAGTATATGTTAAACCTCTCGTTATATTTCAGTTTACATGAAATGAACTGAAGCAAGCTTACGGTTTTGTACATATAGAAGTTATATATATGCAAAAGTTTAAAGACTTAGCAATTAATTCATAGTAAATCTCATAGTAGAAATAAGTATTTTATTTGGAACTAATTTGGTATCCTATATTATAAAAAAACTTATTTTCAGTGTTTTTGTTTGGATAAAACTATTCTCTAAAATTGTGAAACAGGCTGATATAACCACCATATCTAAATTTAAGATGTATTCCCACCGTAAAATTATCAAAGTCTGTAAGTTAAGCAGAGAACCTTCCTGTAAATACTTCATATAAGTGGTAATTTATAAAAAATACTATGGTATTGTCTTGTATTACAATCATAATCATGGATAGTAAAAATATATTTTAATTTTAAATGTTTCTTAGGTTACTATATTTTTTTTACAATTGTATTTTCTGTGTTGACAAAAATTACACTGCTTACATTGCTAGATTTCATACTTCAGAAGATGATTTATTTATATGTTTGTTTCTATATTAAAATAAATCAATTTTATGCCTAGCAGTTTGATCAATTTTCCATGATGGTGGAGAAATATAAGTATTATTAAATAAAACTGTGTTTTCTTTACCCATTTGCTTAAACAAAAATATGATTCACTGCTAATAGTAAAAATACAGACACTAAAATAAAAATATATTTACACAGACCACAAATCCCATAGTTGAAGGGTTAATTAACAGTAACTAGGATTCTGATAAATTATCAAGTATTATGTAGTTAATATAATTACAAATAAACTGTCGCTTTTCGTCAGGAGTTTTTACAATATTAGTATCAATATTCATGGCTATACTATTTGTACCATCATCACAAACCACAGCTTCTTGTTTTATTTGAGGGCATCCTTCTTGAAGCAGTATGAAATTATGAAGAACACATGCTGCACTTAATATTGCTTGCACTGCCTCAGGGTTGCAAAAGTCTAAATGACTTAGTTTTGTAAATTTCTCCTTCAACAACTCAAATGCATGACCTATGTAACTTTTTGTTTTCCAATGGACTTCATTAAATTTCATTTCTTCACTTGTTAATAATTCCTCAGTTGAAAAAGGAGTGAGTAAATTGTATTTCAATTTATACTCTGCATCACCAAGAATATGATTATCAAAATCTATAAAGTTTTTCAGTTCCTGCGATAGTCTGCTTTCTTTGAACACTTTGTTTTTCTTTGTCTTCCCAATTGACCCTACGTGTATATCAGTGAACATAAGAGATTCATCACAGACAGCTTGCAATAAGACAGTATCTGAAAAAGACTTTTTAGTTCGCCTAGAACCCACTTTAAAACGACATGCATCTATGAAACCTACACAATTTGGAAATTGAAATCTGCTATTTACCCGTAGTCTGGTAATATGTTGTTCATCAAGTGATGGCCAATTTATAAAGTAATATTTTAGGTCTGAAAGCATAGCAACAATTTCATAAAAAATACTGCTTATTAATGACTTCTGAAGACCAAATAATGCTGCAGCATCATTGAAAGATAAATCAGTAGTTAGAAGATACAAAAAAATATGAATTCTTTTATGTAATGGCACTCTGGTGTTATCTGGTTTAACATTCTCATATAAATATTTGATCAATGTCTGAAAAAAATAACAAATTTAGTAGGATGTTTGTCGGTGTTTAAATGCACGTATTAAAAAGCAGGCAGAAAATAATAATTTACCTCCACTGTTGATTTCTTCATTTTAAGATTAGTAATATAATCATCATCACTAAAAGTTTTTACAGTTTGTTCATAGAAGCCAGAATTCTTACAATATTTATTATGAAGGTATTTTGAATTATATTCAGATATAATAATGCTATGCTCATCTACTGACTGCAGAACATTATTGAAATCCTTTCTCAAGACTTCATTAAATTCATTAATATTTTCGACATTTTCGCAAATAACACTAGCTATTGTAACAGCTAGTCTACTTATTGTCAAATTACTATCACTCTCTAAAAAGAGATTTGTAATAAATTGAGCATCAAAGCTATTCATTGGTAATCCTTCAGAGAAACCTTCGTCCTAGTGCATGAACTTCAAAGTAAAAGTTATGCAGTGCAGTATGCTTCTTGTTCTTGACTTTTATTCAGCGAAATAACATTCAATAAAAGTTATTACTTAAATTTAAAGGTTGTTTTTCATGTTATTTTTATGTATTTTTGAAATAATTTATCTTACTGTTTGCGACTCCACAAGTTTCCAACACTCCAATCCAATTGCCAGATGGAATTTTCTATTTCTCCCCAAAATTGAAATTATATTTATCCAAAATAGAGGTGTTATATTAGTGTCTAATATCAGTATTCATGTTATCGAATATAACGTTTAGTCGGTATTACGTTCCGTTAACGGTTACCAAGGAACCGTCAAGAACCGTCAGCGTATATGTAGCTCATTGCTGGCACGGATCGCTTTAAGAGGCTTGGTTGAGAACTTCCGAATACGATACGAGTTCGCCGCGTTCTTGTTAGGCCGGACAACCGACTAATATATTTTATGCGAGTGATATGTATGTAGGTACCACCCAGCCAACCGAATGGACTGGACTGGACCGAATGGACTGATTGGGCTGGACTGAATGGGCTGAATGGACTGGACTGAATCGTGAGCCACAAAAAGATGATTAGGTAGGTAGGTACCTACCTAGGTACATAGATCGCAACCGAATCGCAACAAAGAATGGACTGATTAGGCAGGACTGAATGGGCCGAATGGACTGGACTGAATCGTGGGCTACAAAAGATGATTAGATCGCATTTCACGAAAGTAGTATATTTCAATTCCAAAAAAGAGTACCAGATCACAATCCACAAAAATAGGAACAGATTCCACTTCATATTTCGGAGACGACGACGACGCCGCAAAGTGCGTTTCCAATATCAAATATTCAGTGTTATCGGTATCGTTCTGTATCATAGTAACTCTTATAACTAGGAACGGCTAGAGATAACCGTTTGAGGTGCCTGATATATAACTGTTACCGGATAACCGATTACTCAGATAGCTAAGAACCTAATATATTCGTATTATGATATCATCTCTAATATCATGTTCTCGATAACGGTTACGATATATTCATAACACCTCTAATCCAAAACGATACTATTTTCTTTAATTTTACCTAAACCGGTTTTTTTGCCGGTGTTCCTAACGGCTGACGAGCTTTTTTTTTTTTCAACAACTAGATTTTTTTTTTCTCTTTATTTGGGTGAACAAACAATGACATAATAAGGCTAGTACCTTATCTAAATATCTTACTTAGACTTATTAATTATGCCAACAACAACATTCACCACATATTAGCTAATTAATATTAAATTAATATACTGGGTTTTCAACGAGGTGGCAATATTACCAATCAGAAATTTATACTAAACCAAAAAATAATAATTTATACAAACAAAAGATACATAAGATTGAAAGAATTCAAGTAATCGAACCAGAAACGTGCGTATACATATTATTTGAACGTTTGAAAACGTACTACGTTCGAGAACGATTGTTAAATTAAACGTCCTGCACGTTTGTAAGATGCATGTTCGTTCGTTACAATAAGAATCGTTTCATTACAATAAGAAAGGAGGCATCCCAAACCTAAAAAAAAATACCCAACATTTTCCACGAGATTTATTTTTTCTCCAAACATTTCTCCAAAAATTCCATTTCTCCAAAATTTCTCCAAGAGTAAAATTTTTACCCAGAATTGCGAAAAAAATACCCAATCTGGCAACCCTGCCAAATCTTCAGTACCTATCTTCACTCACAAGTTCACAATGTCATTTCATCAATCAAATTCAACCAATCCTGAAAGTGACAGACAGTTTAGTGTCACTGTCAGGATTTGTGTCTGTTTCTTCAGTGGTGTGTGTCCAATGCATGGAAAAAATATGAACTTACATAGAGCTACCTATCTAGATTATATGGAATGCTCCATTCCATTATGTTGATTTGTAAAATTCGCAAATCGTGACACGTCTCGGTGCATGTTTTGTCATGTAAACTTTTCAATAATTGATCATATTGTTTTTTTAAGTATTTATAATTAGAAGATAAATAAAATATTTGAGGCCTGTCTGCATTTTTATTTTGTGTTAACTTTATACATTTACTTTAGACTATTTAGGTACATCTAACAAATGTACTTAATATTTTATCAGCGCAGTAAATAGACGGGAATCAATTTACATACGGTCCAGTAATTGTGAATTTTTTGAAATGTTGTGTAGGATTATTGTGAGTATTCAAAATAAAAAGGGCACAATTGCCAAGTTTCCGCGCCCGCAGTAATCTTAAAAAAACTAAAAAAAAAAAAACTTCGTATTTAGGCTCATATTTTCGTTTAGATGCATTTTTGCTAGGAAAGTGTTCTACAAAATCTTGTAGATAATTAAATTTCCTATTATTTACATTTTACATTTTGTACTAGGACTGATAGTTACCGAGATGTGTGCGTGCTCATAAAAAAAAATATAAAAATCTTCTTTTTCGTTAATTTGTCAAACTTTTCACTTCAGAACGCTGTAATCTAGTTATGGCATATTTTAGGAGAATAAGTATTGGAACAAAATTTGTAGGGAATTTAATTACCTACAAAACGCATTTGGATTTATCTTAACCAACCCACCAGAATGGGGGGGAAAACTCAATATTAAAACTACGGAAAATTGCTTTTTTTGTTATAATATTTTATTTTCTGCTAAATGCGCCTATGTACTATTTCTGGTATTTTTCTACTAGTGTACCATAATCATTGAATAAAGACCAAAATAAAGCTAAGGGTAGGGTTTACTTACAAATGGTTCAATAGTTCTGAATTTTTGATATGTTATTTAGGATGGTTAGTAAGTGTTTAAAATGTAAGAGGCAAAATTTCTCCCCCCTTCCACGCCCGCCATATGTTGGAAAAAAAAAAAAAAAATGCCACTTTATTCAGATTTGCGCTCTCACCTTCGTTTAGATGCATTTTAGCTACATTAGAGTTCTACACAATGTTGTAAAAATAAATTTCCTATATGTACATTTTATATTTTGTTTCTAGGACTAATGGTTACGGAGATGTGCACTTTAAAAAAATCACATTTTTGATCGCATTTGGAAATTTGTCAAACTTTTTACTTCGGAGCGTTCGGAGCGCTGTAAATCATTTATGGCCTCTCTCTCTCTCTCTCTCAGCCGAAAGACGTCCACTGCTGGACAAAGGCCTCCCCCAAGGATTATGGCCTACTCTAGGAAAATATATATTCGAATAAAATTTGAAGGAAATTTAATTACCTACAAAACACATGTAATTTTTTTTATAACATATTTGCTCGTAAAGTGTCATTTATTTCACCAATTTCAATATTGTATTGTATCTCATTACGCACTTGTGCGTTATTGTAAAGTAAAACGCACGCTCCGTCTAAAAACGAACGATACTTTTTACACGACTGACCAAAAAAGGAGTGTTATGTTTACAGGGTTCATGTATGTATGTATGTATGTAATTTCTTTATTCCACCATTTGTCCTGAACGGCTTAAGGATAAAGCGAAGGGCTGTTCATTAAACAATTTCCGCTGGATGGCGTTGATAGCAACATTTTCCGTTTTATTTTTTTTGTTGCGTTGTTGCAGTACTTATAGGCAAACATTTTGAATTGGCGAGCGGTAAACATACTATTTTATTTATTTTATGGCCTACGATTATATTTCAGTCAACATAATGAAAATAAAGCTTTAGAATAGAATCTGCCATGAATCTTCGTATCTCTACACTCACTCACACTACGACAAGAGCTTTCAAAATGACATTAAATATAGCGTAAAGCATTGTTATAAATTTAAAAATACGCTACTAGATGGCACTTATTTCAAAAGAGTGTCTAACTACAATAATGCCAATCGGACTGGCTGGCAGCATAAGAAAAAAGAAAAAGAAATTTAAAAAATACAAAGAGCGAAAAATAACCTATAATTTCTTCTTGTCATTGTCATATTTTGTAAGAAAGCAAAAAAATATATTTATGAGAATTAATATAGGTACCTATGTAGTTCAAGTTCGTATCAATTGGACTCAGCAACAAAAAAGTCCTCCAGCGCGTTGCAATGTCTAGACTTTTGTTGCAAACTGTCAAAAAGCGCAAAGTTGAATATTTGGGACACGTTTTGCGACACAACAGATATCAGCTGCTTCAACTTATGAGAAAAATAGAAGCAAGAGATGTGTTGGAAGACGCAAAAAATCATGGCTGAGAAACATATGTGAGTGAACCAGAGTCACCACGGTTGAGGAGCTGTTTCGCTTAGCGACGAACAGAGAAGAGTTTGCGAATCTGACGGCCAACCTTCAGTTATGGAGAGGCACTAGTTCAGTAGTGCAAAATCATAATTAGATAGTAATAAGAAACTGTAATTTAAATACCTATCTACCAATAGTTTCAGCAGTTTGGATTTCACCACCTCTTAGATTCCCAACACAAATCTAGCAATAGTTCGAACATCCATTTTCAAAAATCAATCAGCAAGCAGCACCGCAAACGTTATGGTCATAATGTTCTATTGAATTGTATGACTAGAATTATATTTTTTTAAATAAAACTAAATAGTATGTACATATTGTTGACTTTTATTTTTAGTAATGAAGTGGAAATTTATTTTCCGAACTTTTTTTTATTAAAGAAAACAAAAGATTAGGTATAGTTATTCCTTTCCAACATAAATTGTTAAATATTGCAGTCATTATTCATGATGACTCCTTCATTGCTTGGAATGATGGATGGTGATGACAAATTCTTCATCACGACAAACCTGTGTTACAATTTTTGTTTTTGTATTACAGAATTAGTGTTTAAAGAAACACTTGTGCTGTGCATTTCCTGCCACAGTATTGACATTTGC
>JAEMBS010000510.1:0-25000 GCA_018467065.1 Ephestia elutella
TAAAACCTCTCCGTGTCTGTACGTGAAAGCGAAGGCGCGCGCGCATCAAACATTACATTTTACTCAATTATTCTTAATAAAACTTCAAGTGCTCAACAGTGTTTTTGGAACTTTATAATCGTGTGTGGCTGGCCGGCTAGGTGTCTAAAGGAAGAACTATTCGTGAGGAATCGTGCTCGAAGCCTGCCTACATGGTAAGTGGTTTGTGCATTGTTCCTATTGTCTAAATCGTCTGTAGCAACGCTTATTAACGGCGAATGCTTTCAATAAGTATTCGATCCAATGTGGTGATTGATAGTGTACTCTAATTTCTACTTATCGAATCAATTTAGCCACAAAATGTTTAACAGTAAGCCGTTAACTATACCTATAACTACCAACATTTAATCATTTGTTTTATGTGAATGAAAACGCAGCTATAAATATAATCCATACTAATATTATAAATGCGAAAGTTTGGATGTGAGTTTGTGAGTTTGTGAATTTGTGAGTTTGTGAGTTTGTGAGGATGTTTATTACTCAATCACGCAAAATCTACTGGACGGATTTCGATGAAATTTGGTACAGAGGTAGATAATGACCTGGAATAGCACATAGGCTACTTTTTATCCCGGGAAAAAGCACTGTTCCCGTGGGAAATTCACGCGGGCGAAGCCGCGGGCAAAAGCTAGTACAAAATAATTCTTTACATTTTTATAATGCCCATAACACAAATGCACAATATTTATCAGTAAATTGGAAAATTGTAAAAGCTGAAATTTATCGATAAATTTTTAGTTGCAAACAGCGCTGCAGGCAGGTGCAATATTATAATTAAAACACATTAATCAGCCATTACTAAAATATACATTTTAGAATCGCTAGTAGTCGCACATGCTCTAGGCAGCTGCATAACTGTATTGGGCTTAATTTTCTGCACTAGGAAACCAATTAAGACCATTTTTAGCTGCAACACTCATAAACATGCACATACAATTCAATTCAATTTTAATTATCTTTATTTGAACACATTTTGCTATACGTGGCGCGTTGGTTATTTTGCGAATAAAATTTATAGTGCTCATAAACAATAGCGAATATTAAAGCTAGGTGTATTCACACCTAGCTAAATATGTTGCCTATCGTAAAATTTGCAGACAATAAAAGGTCATAAATGCATAATTATATTAAAAACATTTTTAAAAGTCTAAGTATTAGCTAGTACGAGTATTGCTTATTCAGAAAAACGCACCTTTGCGTGCATCATGAAAAATTTATCAATTACAAAATCATCAATAAAATAATTGTCGAACCTTAAGTAAGACAAATAGAAGGAATTGGGGCGTGCCAACATAAATTCATTGCAGTTGATCTTGGATCGGATAAAGATACCACATGTCCATTTCGCGCCAAAATATCCCCATAAACAAGTGAAATTAATCGTCAACCACATGTCAATATAAGAACGGTGGTTACTGGTGTGGTGACGTCTTGGCGCACGCGGCGTCAGTTGGCGGCCGTCTGACGTCGCAAAAAACTGGATGTGGTGAAGGGGATGGCTATGTCAACTAAGCTTATGACGCATTATCTAAACATGACACATTAAATGAGGATTTAAATTCAGGTTTCTGAAGAAGAAACAATTTGGTTGACTCCTGAATTCTAGAATGTACTACAACATAGTTTACGGTTCTGACGTATGGTTTTGGTAATTTAAATAGCCATTCTGACTCGACAAGAACTTGAAGGCATGGCGTATGACCTATAAGTACAACAAAAGAACGAGGATAACGACATGGAATCTCATGTTATCAGTGAAAACCTCTCACCTCCCACTACACCCAGTGATCTAACGAATCTTGTATAATCTGACACAATACGGGCTCAATGGCTCTATCCAAAAACAACACACATTATGTTTGTTCTGATGTCTGTTAAGACGTAGGAGAAAAACCTATCGGTTGCACATAACGACCGTATAACGCCAACACACTTCCTGCCGCCCACTAATTTGTTTTAATATTGGAGATCAAGATCAATGATCTTGACGCAGATTCGTGATAAACTTTAAATCAGCTTAGATGCTACTTTATTGAGATGTTATAAATCTCGAATACTGATACTAGATCGTGGCGAATGGCGTCTGCAAATTCAACACAACAGCATTGTTACATCGAACTAAAAACTAGATTGCAACTCAACTTGCAACGACCCTTAAAAATTTCCCTCGCTTCTGCATTCAACTCATACATTCGCCCAAGGCTTCAATTTTTAAAGTAAATATTAATGAATAAGTTCCTATGAAATAAATTATTGTCTTTAACCACGATACACCTATTAAATACTAGTCATACCATATAAATTCAACAAACAAACCATGTGTAAAACAACAGCTATTTTAAGCATATTCCAATAGCTGAGTAGACAAGACACAAGGTTCACCTGTTGCAAGCCACATGCAGTTTTTCGCGAAGGTTTTCGGCGCACGGGCAGGTGGAGACGACTGGTTATCGGCAGATGGTTCGCTAACAATGATGCTCTTATATTCAACTGTTTTAATTTTGAGCATTGTTTCAAAGCGATTATGGTACCGGTGGTTTAGAAGACTCACAATTGTTGTGTCAAGTAAAAGAAACGGCTTTTATACGTTTGCAAGATAATGACGTTTTCTTTGCAAATCGCTATTAATTTTCATAATTTTTACTTTCATATGAAGCAGTTTGTTTTTGTACCGATCACACATGACAAACACGTGAAGTTGGGTTGTCGCTTGTGGCATTTGGCTTTAGTTCTCTTTGCTTCGTAAATCATGCTTGCTTTTGCCATATTCTCTTGCCTTAGGAGGCTAGGTACTTGAAAAAATATAAATAGTTAGCAGCCATGCAAGTACATATACAGTTTTAGTGCATTTTCTACGATACTAGATCCGAGAGATATTATATTTTCAAACTGAATTGAAATATCCTATTTAACTCTATCTTTACTTGAGTTTAAAATCCAAGTAAACCTTGTAAGTAATAATGAATAGGAAATTCAAAACGGAAAGACGACAGATGCTGTTCACAAGCAGAACACGTCGTCGCCGCCGCCGGTAGCATTGCATGCAACCTAATACTATCCAAACGCGCCATTCTACATTTTAACCTTATTGACAACCCTACAGAGTGCAGAATTGAACAAGTTATCACATGTTAAGGTATTCGTAAGTGAACTAGTACTGATTTCGGGCACAGACACGTAAATACTGTTAGAGGCAGTGTTTCTTTAGAATTTTCAAGTAGACCTCATGCATTTGCATAGGATAGATAAGGTTGAAAGAAATAAACAGAAATAAAAGTTTTGTGGCATGATGTGACTTGAAAAATTTACTTAAGTGAGAGTTGAAGCAGGAGAACGTCTAAAAAAGACTGCTAGAAAAACTCGGTTTAAAAGTATAGAGTTAACTGACGATTAAATTTATCCTGTCTCAGCCACAAGCTTGTTAGATGCAAAGTTTTATCAGTCAAGGTGGAAAATGTTTCCACCATTGGTGTATGGTATGTTGACTGGGTCTTTTCTTTTGTTATCTCTTCTAGATTCTTTAGGCAAAAGTCCTCATCAAAAATGACAAGTAAATAATTGAATCAAAAACGTGCTATATTTCCTGTGTTTTTGATCTATTACATCACAATTCACAACACAACTTAAGTTTGATAATAGATGAGGTTATAGACATCTCGACTGCGACTTGTGGTTACGTATTGAAAACGTAGTATTACGTAGAGCAATGTCGTCATAATCATAATGTCGTGCCGTAGATTGTTGCTGCTATCAAGTTAACCCATGATAGACACCGCAACGCTAAACGAAACATACCAATTCTATGTTACCATGTCAATAGATATTTCAGTTCAAGATATCAAAACCGTTTCATAAAAAAGCATGTCTGCAACACAAAGAACTGGAGTTGTTTAAACACAAATTTTCACTTTTTTCATCGGAGAGATGTGAAGATTTCGTTGTACTCTATAAAAGCTTTGAGCGTTCAAATAAAGACAAGGCAAACAAATAGTTGTAAGGCTGAGTTCACACTATGCATATGAAGGTACTAATACCGATATTTTTTGACGACAACGAACGTTAAGTGACTGACAAGGGCCATGTAAATACGGCCTATTTCTGGCTGGGCTCGTGACAGACAGATAAAGTTTCTTGCTAATGGAAGTGGGGCCAAAGATAAGGTACCAAATGGGGCGATTTCGAGAACAACGCTTCTCTAAATATTTACGTACCGATAACAAATTGCTATGGTATTTGCAGGTGTATATTACGAAATATATGCTCGGTGGATGTTTGTGATAATTCTTGGAATTTTACAATATGTAGTAGATTCAAGAAATTGTTGATTATCAGCTAATGTGTTAAATGGAGGAGGCGTTAAGAGTTTAGCTCTTAAATAAGAAGGACATTTAAGAACAATTTGGGTTCTGGGGTGATTTCGTACATATTTAAAGCTCGAAAACTTAAAAAAAAACTTTATAGTTACAAATTATGGTCATATAAAGATTAATGCAGATATGTAAATAAGTAATCGCAAATCCCATCAGCTACCACAAACTATAAAAACGCGCACGTGTGGCAAAATTCAGTAAGCATACGCCATATCTCAGTTCATTTGCTGAGTAAAGCCTTAGAGGTGCTTAGAGTGACGGCCGCAAGTAACGGGACTATACAGTTCAAAGGTACCTTTGAACTTACACGTTCACTTACTAAATGTTTGTACAAATCAACGTAAAATTCGTTCCATTGTTCAATTTTGTAGAAATCGCACATATCGAGCTCAAAAACTTTATTGGAAATGGAAATAACAACTTTATTAATGATAGTACAAAATGGGTCAATGTCTTTTTACATATTGATTGTTAACTGTTCGAAATGATTAAATAGTTGTATTTTTACGGTTTTCTTTCTAGAAGTAGAATAGGTAAAACTGAAGAGGGCAATGGAAAGTTGTTTTTACGACTAATAAATTACGATGTTTAGCAAAATGTTCCTTTCAATAAAGCTATCCAAGTGGAACATGAAAACAAACAAGTAACCATAAAAAAGTAATTACCGATGGATGATAAATCTAGACTATAATGCAGGTGCTAAATGCATTTCTTTACAAACACAGATATATAGGAATCATTCAACACACGTTTTTGTGCGAGTGTGTCTAGTAGGGGAAGCAGTGAAGCATGGGACATATTGAATTTATAATGCTAAGAAAAACCACGATTTGATGGCCAGTGGGTCGCGTGGGAAGACGAGAACTCGCACGATTTGTTTATAATCTGTTTATCTGTGGATTATATGCAGATGCGTGATGTCGACATAATGCCTAAAATTGTAAAAAATGTTATTACAGATTGCAATCAACCATGAAGGAGATTCTCATTGAAAATACCAGATATGTTTTCAAATGCTCTCTTTTATCTTTATAGGATTCAAATTTTTTATCCGTTTTGGCATTAATTGATATGCATTACTAAACAATTAGCTCCTAACCTAAAAATGCCAAGTGTTAAAATATACCAATTCTAGTTGTTGAGTCAACTGTTTCATCATTATGACTCTATCTTGTTTTATTCAAAAATCCGTACGTAGCATGGATGAATAGTCAAATTATTTTAATTCTACGCGAGGATTGCTAACAGCGATTATATCGGCGGAAACGAATTTAAATTAAACTATAGCCGGTGCATTTCCCCCACGGAAACGGCTCGCCTCCATATTTTAATAATTTAGGAGTCTATGGCCAATCAAAATAATGGGTGCACTTGCCAAGTTGTGGTAAATTATAATCATCATTTTCATTTCAATTTACTAAGTTTTAAAAACAAAAATGAAGTTCTACTTTTAATTAATGTCATATCTTGGTCACAGCTTGCAATTAATAATAGACACAGTAGTATACTTATGATGACAGCGTGCAAATATGCAATAACATAATCAGTGTCCAATAATATTATCTATTTTGCATAAAAGCACGTGCACGTTGACTCACTGAACCACTCTCTTAATCAGATAGAACAGTATCAATTACAAATTGTATATAACTATTACTTACCTCATGGAGTTCATCAACTTTTTCAACAGGGCTGGATTAGGCTATCATTATGTGCCTAGACAATACGCAACTTGGGGTCGCAAATACTCATGCATTCAATAGTAGGAAGCACAATAGTATAGCACCATATGTATTTTAGGTTATCAACAATTAAAAGGCATCTCCTGCAATTGTTGTGATAAATTTCATAATGTTATTCAGTCTCTGGCGCTAATGTAAGTACCTCTTCTTAGATCTAGGATTTTCATTAGCAAAGATCTATCCATAGGATAAATGAATAAACATACATGGGTTTGCTTGCTTATTCGCTGATAGGGCACGAACTTGTTGACAAATGTTTGTCATTGCTGAGCTCACTTCAATAATATTCGTATCGTACTCATCAAATGCATATTAGTTCTTCCTTTATGAAGTTACATTGTATATTGAGATGACTTGACATGGTAATTAGGCGGGAGATGATTTGAAAGCCTCTATATTTCCATCTCGATTAGAAAATATGTAAGTTAACACACTTTTTAATCATTATTATATTTTTAATTATTAATGCGGCCCTGCTTCTTCATTGCAGTTCATCAAAAATTTTATCAACTATTTCATAACGCTTGTGAAAATGTAGGTCTTTCGTACTAGGTTACAATAGTCATAGATAGACGAACAGACACGCAATGTGATTGATTACACGTAATATATACGTGAATTATAGATATGTGTATATTTTTCATAATTCGCCATCGCTATGTTTCTTTGGGAAAGTATGTTTCTGGCACATGATTAATTATATCTTAAGTAGTTTTCTCACTCATCTATCATCTTTAGAGATAATAAACAACATGATTAAATTTTAATACTTATTGTTCTTTAAATGTACTGCATCTAGCCATTATTTTTAATTTTCTAAGAACACAAGGAGTTCTCAAGAAGAAAAAAACTTATATTCTTAAGTCTAACATAAAATTTCTATAACCTAGACTGACTTAGAAAAATCATATAATATCTCTTAGATTATTTGTAATCAGCACCTCTATATACAGAGTGTTTGGGTAAACACCTGCACCCTCTCTAGGGGTGAAAGTACTCATGAATATGAACAACTTTTTGTATGGGACCGACTCTGAAATCTCAAAAAAATCTCTCGGTCCCATACAAAAAATTGCTCATATTCATGAGTACTTTCACCCCTAGAGAGGATGCAGGTGTTTACCCAAACACCCTGTATATATATATATTATATATATACCACCTATATCTACTGCTAGACTCAGGCCCAGATTTGCTTGTGGCCAGTTTGGTGTGGCCTGCTGGTTTGCATATAAAGCGTCTTTTATGTCAGAATTCCTCCATTAGCAATATCTCGAATCTATCCCAATTACATTACAGTAATTTGTAGCCACATGCAGAAAACTACCAAAAAAGAATGATGTCTAGTTTTTAGATAATTCTATACTGGCCGGATCTACTAAGACTATTTTTTACTCAGCAGAAAAGGCGAGACAAACCCGCCGGGTATATTTAATGAGAAGTTTTTGCACGGGGTCTGGAGGGCGAAACACAAAAACCATCGGAGTGGTGTGGTGTGAGGTGTAGAGTGTATAGGTGTAGCGGAGTACCGCAAGCTCTCAGAACCGGTCCCAGGTTCGACTCGAGGCTCCGACGTGTGCTCAATTTCTCAGAACACTCGCTCAGCTAATTTACTTTTTACCTCCTATGAGTCTATCCTCATTAAAAATGAATTATAATTTATATTTTCGCTGCAATCTCTCTGATTACGACACGCTAACGATTTTTTACTTTTCTAGTTAATCGTTAATTTGAAGTAGTGGAAATTTGTTTAAAAGGATGAGTTAAAGAATCGTTCCATTCATGCATCATTAGCACTCACCGGCCGAAACGAAAGACCCTAAAGTCAAACGCTATCCTAAGTTTCACATACATTGACAAAATGCAAGGTTAGGCCATCCCTACGCCCTTCGTTTAAAAAGGGGAGCTCGGCCATCCGTGCAATGACCACTACCTGTAGCTATGTATAAAATCCCGGCACGTAATTATAAACAAAATTACTAGAGGCGACACCCGTCTCGCTTCCTCCACAAGGAAAACTACGGACGATTTCGTCTTCTCTTTCACTCGCGGAGCGTTGATGTCTTTTGCTCCTGGCTACGAAGCATTATAGTATACGTAAAATTTTGAGAACCTGCAATATACTTTCTTTATATGGCGATGACGATCAAGCTTCGATAACAATACGATTGTTTTAATGTAAACAAATAATTCGATTACTTAGTATACGTGAAATGATAAATAATGTAAAGTTAGGATTTTATCTGAACTTTTTACGTATACTGTGGGATGCGATCTTTCTTTTTGAATAAATGTGTTGGAGGCTCTGGAGGGCCGCGGGAGAGGAGGGATCAAGATTCACGGCGAGGAACCGGCCTGGCTCGGGTTACGAGCTATTTTTGGAGGGAACATTTTATTGTACCACATCTCCATATAAGTATACATACACGATTTCAAACCATCTAAGTAAAACGAAAGTATAGTGCATTGTTTACAAAGTACGAATTAGCATAAATAACACGCTACGTGATCATAACAGTGAATTCATTTGGCAAACTCTTAAAGTAGGATTATCAATGCTATGCAAAAATAAATCAAACATGCATAATAAATAGTAAATTTAAGTAAATAAACAATTTATTAAGTGAAGGGCTCACCTTCGCGCTGTGGTAGAGAGCACTGTGCCGAGTCGTCTTCGCTTTAGTCATTTTAAAATCCAGTCAATAGTCACCAAAACATGATTCTCATCACAACACTATGCTACTTTCGTCGCGAAAGTCCTTAGTTCATGTGAAAAACTGAAACTTCGCACGCGCGTGTGTACACAAACATCACACAATACTACACAATAAGGCAGCGGACGTGGGAGTGTGAGAGAAAGAAACGCAAGCGCAAAGCCTGCGACGCTAGCGCGGCTAGCGTAGCGGCGGCGTAGTACGGAACTAACTGACGCCAGCGCCGCCCGCGGCTACGAGGGGAAACCACGCTACGAGGGTCAAGTTTGTCGGCCATTTTGTTCTTCGGACACCGTTGCCCGCGGGACCATGGGAATAAGGATAAGTATAATGTTTTTATAATTACGATATTATAGTTATGGAATGTAAAATTACAGTTTTTTTAGAATTTCTCAGATTGTAATTGTAATAAGTAGTAAAATAAAAGTTAAAGTCTAAATTATGCTACGGAAAAACCTATATTTTATTGTTATGCTGTTTTAATTTTAATACCACGTCACATTTTTTAAATTAAATTAAATCAAACCAGTTATTTTCAATTTTCACACGCATTTTCAATTATGTATCTTGTTAAGTACATATCAATAGCACCCAAATTTTAAATATTTTTATCTTAAAGACAAACATCTCTGTATCTCCGATCTAATTTATGTTAATAAAACAGACAAGTTGATATCCATCGCAGCATTTCACAATTTGACATTCACGATATTTACTCCGCCTATTTATACATATGCATTGGGTCTTATCTGACATAAGCCTACATATTTCATAGTACTTTTGGATAGTGAATAGATAACATTCTGGTATTTAATATTAATAAAGTGTTACTCAGTCATGTGAGAAAGCGGACCGAAACACCAACGCCAACGTTCTCAAAAACAGACTTGACTGTTGATCTACTTGTCGATGTCTCTGACTGATCTACTCGTAGAATAAATAAATGATCACAAATACCTATTATAATAAATTTTAACGATTTGTATAGACAGGCACAGACTACTTATATTTCGTGCAGTTTCATTCAAAGGAGTTGTAAATATACCGATCAATAAAAAACGTATAAATACAACCTTAAAATTAATCTATTGTAAAGCAGAATAAGGTGCAGAGACCGAATTCGGATCGAAAATAATAATCCGTCTACCTGAGTTCGACTTTTTTTTGCCCGTGCGCAGGTGGCCGAAAGAAAAAAGCTCTACCAAAATGAAGGGAGCTTTTCAACATCGGGATGATCCAAGAATAAAAGCTTAACAACGGCAGTCGAAAACACCTTGCGATTTAATATTTGGCAGAAATGATCTTAATTAATTAATTTATAAATCAGAGTAAGTGCCACAATATGCAATGTATGTGCAGTATGATGGTATGTAATATTAAAATCTTAAATTTTAGAAAGAATATACGTGACAATCTATAAGTATGTATGGCCATGGCCAATGTGTCTCTGATTATTTTATAAATCTGCAATTAGCGATAAAACTATCGTATCTCCGCGTCTTTAAGTTCAAGCAATATCCTTAGTTATTGAGACTAAAATGAGAAAAACATTTATTACAAAAACTACGTTAAACCAAGCAGTAATAGTTCTTTAACTACGCAACATAAATCTGTATACGCATTCATAGTTCTGTGCTACTCTCCTGCCACAATGGTGTCAAGTTACCTTTGTCTCGGCGCACGTGCGATATAATATAATAAATACATACATACATACAAGGATACTGTGTGCAACGAAAGTATCACTCGGCTGGCTGAAGATCCGTGTTGTTTTATGACGCTCGAGCCATAATAATATTCGATTTATTATGATCCCTTGATTAAGCATTCCTTTTCTGTAATTCGCAGAAATATCGCTATCATCGTGAAGCCTTTCATAATAAGTAAGTATATTATTACCGCTGGAGATTGTTTGAACGCGCTAATCTCTCCCGAATTATTTCCGAGTATAATAGTTATAACTATATTCAAAAAGCAGGCTATAAGCTATTCGGATTCCCGAAATTTCTACTGGACTGGTTAGAATTGCGGAAAATACAAATAAGCCGGAAAAATATGACGTTAATCTAAAAAGAGCCCTAGAAATGTATGTTATGAAGAAATCTTTAAGAATAGTCAAGCTCTAGCCAAGAAACCTGACTCATGTATGGTAGTTTTCATCGACCACCTTTTTGATCGACTAATTTTTTTATACTCTTTTTATGTTGTGCTTCTCCTAACTAGAGTCTGGTTCGATGTTTTCCTTGAAAACATCGTGACTAAACCTGCACTCTGGTTGATGCATATAAACTAGTGTATGAAATGGCAAACCATTCCATTATCATTGCCAAGATAGTCATTGTGCGTGTTTCATTCCATATAATGACCACAACCCTCATTCATGTCATGAGGAATACGACAAAGAGGAGGAGCCAAGATATAAAAAATACGAAAAAATGTAGAATAGAAACGTCTCCACTTTCGACAGTGTATGGTGGAATTTTAATATTTTCATGGCACCTATTATAGCTGCAGTTGTTTCATAATTTTTTTAAATGTTTTCAAAATAAAAAGCCTCGACCCTAAAGAAAAAACTGATGAATCAGACCCATTCGAGCAAGTACAAAATAAAATAAGTTGTTACAGAACCTTCACTTATTTTCATTCCTCAGTAATTGCTACGCGGTTGTCGGCCCAATTATACCAGACTCTAGTTAGGAAAAGTACAACATAAAGAGAGTATAAAAAAGTTACTGCTGCTAGTACTTGTAAATGTTTAGTGTACACTAACATTTTATTTACTTAATTACCGCCGCGTGACTAGACCGACGCGTAGCCCGCGTGTATTCCGTTTTGAACTCTTTTTAACCCGTTGGTGGAAGTAGGATTTTTCAAAAGAACGCTCGCTTTATAAAGAACCTCTCTGCAAAATTTTCAAGTTCATGCGGTTTCGATTCACCAACTAGCATCCAATTATTGTGACATTTCTCACAGATTTTCCATTCCTCTGACACAGATGTACGAGGAGACCTAAGTAAAAATAAAATGGGAGAAGGGGTAGACGAAGAAGAAGACAGTAAATAAGAATGGTTTAATTAATTTGAGTTTTTGTTTCTGTAGTTACAGAAAAAAAGCTTCTGTCTCCGCCCCTTTTAACAAATATACAGGCATCAAAATCATGTAGCTAGTAGGTTATAAAATTAATCGATTCTTTATTCAAACGGCCACTGACGTTTTTATGAGCACCGCTTAATCAAAATATCTTATTAAATGATGTGCCAGTTCTGAGGTATTATTAATTTATATGAAAGGTGAGAAGCGGTGTTGGCATCATGGCCACCTATTTATATTTAGTCACAAATTGCAGGTTTCATTAAACAAGTTCGGAAGAAATCTCTGATATCGGTCGGCGCGTATAAGAAGAACACCTGCTTTTTGTTATGAAATTAAAACTACCAATGCCTTGCCTTATTTTGTTTCCTTGAATACCGTCGAGTCCAGATAGACCTTGATAAAAATGAAGCATATAAGTTTACTTGCTGCACCCCTAGGTTCCGCTCCCATTGAAACAATGTTACTTTCAGGTTTTATTCTTCCCATGTTCCCTTTATGTTTGAATTTTGAATTCATGCACAAAATTTCGTCAAAGTCAACCATCAAAAGAAACCTCCTGAGATTTCGCGTTTATAATTATCATATTGGTAAGTAGGATACGTTTCAAATAACAGCTACTACGCCATTAATGTTAATCAGTCTTAATTAGTGATGTGCCGTTCTCGAAATTTTCAAAGAACAATCGGAATCTTTCTTGGAAATTTCTCAGAAATATTTTCGAGAACGGAAAATTTTCCTAAAAACCGAGAATTTTCAGAAATTTTCAAAGGAAGAATTTTTCGAGAACAGAGTATTTCTGGGCGGCACATCGCTACGCTTAAATAGTTTTTATGACATCTTGCGCCCTAGGATCAAACAAGGCGACATAATTTTCATCACCCAGCTCTAAATGCGTCGATTAAGAAACCTTACATTCATAATCCACATTCCTCTCACCAAAGCACGCAGAAGGGATTGCAGACAAAAACGCGTGACGTCACGCATGTTCAACGAAATATGTACACACGTGTACAGACAACTGCAGGAGTTACCTTGCACGACACCTCTATGCGACGCGGTAATATCGGTGAATCTGCAATGAGGTTGGTTGTTGTGTTATTGACTGTACCCTGGCCTATGTAATTAACAGACGTGTTAATTACTCCCTTTGCGAGCTTTTTTGTAATTTATCTTAGCTGTCCGTACGTTCCCTTCTAATCAAACCAGTCTCATTCTTCATTAGATTTATAAGGCCCATGCGAGACCTTGTTACATGCTTATTATCTTGTACATGTATAATATTAATTAATGATTCAATGCTAACTGACATACGTATATTATCTCTAGAAGATATAACTCAAAGTACGACAAAATCAATATTATTAAAATACTTATAATCTGAATTAGTAATTTTAATACAACATTCTTGGACTAAATCCTTTGATAGGCTTGTTCCATCTTTGTAACATAATCTTGTTTCACGCTCCCCGTTCGACCCCTGGCTCGAACAAAAAAGCAATTTAAACCTTTTTGTACAAAAATTGGATGCGAGGTAGTAACCATAACATAACACTTATTTAGGCATGATAATGATCTACGATCCTGTTTTGGAAATTAATAAGTAATAGACTTGTGTATTTAAAACCCGAATCGAAATAATACTTAAAAATATTTGGTATACAAATTAAAAAATTTAAAATCCATAGAAATCTTTGCTGCCATGAAATGCTAAATTGTTAATGGATAAAGCCAAAAAAATTCTCAAACTTTAAATTACATTCATTCATTTTTCGAAGCCTAGTCGTCAAATTTAAATAGACACTGTAATAAAAATACACTAAAACTTTAATTTATTACACTTTAATGTTATGGAAAATTATGGGCACTCTTCGGAAATAGATTAGGTTTTTAGTTCTTTGCCATTAACACACAGCTTTATAATAAAACCATTTGCAAAGCTAGCCTAAGAACATGTCTGACCGGTCCTAGCTCTGTCTACAAAAGTTACTATCCCATCTCTCATCTAGAGTTTTTTGGAGCCTTCATACGTTAGAAGAAAGTAAATTACAACTTAACTGTACGAAATAAGATTTATTTTAGCTTGTTGGAGAACACTATATGGTGTTATTGACTCTGTAGTAAGCCGTAGTAAAGGAACGGGTTTTACAAGAGGAAGTGCTAAGTGCAAACTTCTTTCAAAAAGCCATTTACCGTTAAAATTTGAAGTTATTGAAGAATAATACTAGTGTTTTTTGCATACTGCATTGTGGTTTTTGATATTGATTTAATTTTGTAGGTAAGTATCAGGAATCTTCAAACTTGTCTATAATAACTAGTCAATCAACCGAAATAACGGCTTACTAAAAGTAATACTATTAATTCAACAAGATTACCTATCAAATAAATTCAATTGTTACTCAACTCATATTGAGAAGAAAATCACATAAGGGAAACTTTAGTATTTAAGATGTGCTCCTACAACGCGACGAGTAGCAAACACCCACGCGGATACTATTTCTCTGCAGCAAAAATTAAGTCAGGCGTTTCAACAGGCCTATACTTCTTTTTACAACTCCTCAGAAAATTTTATGTTTTTACCCAGTCTGTTAATCAATGCCAAATATGTAGGGCAAATATATTTTACATAGGTATATAGAAATAACTATTTTAATGATACGAAAATATTGCAGGATAGGATCAATAGAGTTGATTAAATATACATTTAATAAAATGTTGCAAGATCATAAAAATAATAACTTCTTAGATGATGAAAGATTAGATCTACTTTTATTTACCATTTTTGTATGTATTCGTATATAAACGGTCATTACTTTATAAAACATCACACGTAATACATGGAGGTATGTAGAGTTCATACATAGGTCGTATCTCGGTACGCCCATCGAATACAAATAGGTGTTGAGTAACATATAAGTGCAATATGGTAATTTTATACTTCTATATATGATAATGGACTTCTGGGAAGACATGGAATTGGTCGAAGATCTTTTAATAGAAACACAAATGTTTATGTATGTAAGTGTTATGCATGTTTTAAAAGCTTGCGAAATATTTATATAATTATTTATACCAAATCTACCTAATAGTAGCCTACCTACCTAGTACCTAGTAGTACCTAATAATATATTAAATACCTACATAATTTTCAAATATACGTGTACTCATATAAACCTGTAAGTGCAATACGAATACAGTAGAGATGGTAGAGACAATATGTTTTGAAACTGGCGCGATTTTGACGAGTCGGGTATCATTGATTTAGAAAAAACTACTTACTCTGTACTTTTTCTGATACTTTATTTTTGCCTTACGCTACCCTTCTTATTTCATTCAAATATTCCTTTACACTTGGCTGACTGGAAAAAATCCCTTTCTGGGATAAGTCCGCCATTGAGCCGCCTCTCTTTTTGTTTTACTATCTTTTGTATTTTTCTTGTGAGTATGTGCAATAAAGAGTTTACAAACAAACTACTACGAGGCATAGGTCTCCTTCCTATTAGTAACTTTACAAGAAAATCTATCTATCTATCTATTTTTTAAGGATTTATTGCAGTGGATAGTAACTCATAATTATAACACAATGAACTGGTATGAATGAATCCTGATTTTGCATTCTATCGCCATGTGAATTGATTATATTCTAACCACGCGGAAAAAACAATCGACAATCGACTACCGTGTCGATACAATTGTTTCCAATAAGCCGAGTAGGTGGGCCTCATTGTTCTAGCAGTATTTTCCCAGATTAGATATCTTTCTAGTAACAACACAAGAGCCATGCGGGTGTCTGCTGCGAATTCTCACGCAAACCGACGCCATTACGACGTAACACCAACAAACCGCCATTCACAAAACTGAGTTGAAACAAAACGTGCGTGTCAGTAATTATGCCGATAAATTTAACTATTACTTTAACAGTAACCTCTTCTTACTTAGATTATGAAACAAAACCCTTGTTAGCGCGTGGGATTTATCTACGAAAAAACTTCAATAGAAGCTCTGATTAACGACTATATTTTACGCAAATTGATTACTATCTCAACTCCTCTACCATTACTTCTGGCCTTAAATCAAACACACGATCTTATACAAATAAATTGATAGTTGAAAGTGATCTAGTTTCACAATCTCTGTTGGAGGTCGATCATTGGCTAAACAAATAAAGTTTTATATTCAAATCACTTCATAAAGTAAGACAAACATCCCAGTAGATTTCTAGAGTTATAAATAACATCTTTTATATTTCTTGATGTGATTTACATAATTGATGCTCGGGGAACTGGACCACGCATATAGCACGACCATAGATTATACAGCTTCTCCAAATGTGACCGGTTTGCCTTCGTGCTCTACGGATCTTTTTCCTAGATCTTAAACAACCGGCTTTCAATATGGCTGCTTTTATCAAATAGATAAGCTTAGAACGGGACAAATCGACCTGCCGTGTGTAATCCTTGATTTTGGACTAAAACAAGTATAATGTTATCTTACTTTTGGAGAAAAGTTAGAAGTTATTTATTTATTTATTTTATTTAAAACTTTATTGCACAAAATTAAAAAAATATATGCACAAATGGTGGACTTAACGCCATACTCGTATGGCATTCTCTACCAGTCAACCATTAGACCAAACAGAGAGTAGTAAGTTGGTGCGATAAAGTGCAACGCGATATATAATTAACTCAAAAAATATAGATGTAATAATAATAATTTACTTATAATGTCTATAAATACATACATACGTACATACATAAGTTACTATTTTATTAACCATTAAATTAATAAATACAATAAAAAAAAAAATTACTTAATTTGATTTGAAACAAAAAGATCAAAAAGCAGGAACGTGCCGAAGTTTGAAATACACGATCAATTTACATACCTATTAATATAGTGGGCTCTACAAATTATATTGACTCACGTTAGTCACGTTTCTGAATCACTTCTAGAGGTTTTACTAGGAAAATCTATTTGTTTTTTTGCTTATCTGAGTCTTATCTGAGAATCTATAGGGATAAATTACCTGGATGTTATAAAAAACGTATATGTTTTGTAATATATTTTCATTATTTAATCTCTCTCTCTCTCTTTCGTCTCAATGAGGCCAACGATAGTAGGAAGTGGCCAAATATTGGTCCAAAAAATCTTGCTATTTCGACTCGAGATGATGATCATTATTTACTTATATCGACAAAATTTTAATTATATTTTTTTTACTTTTGAATTTATCTGTAGAGCAAATGATCATTTCATTTTGTGAGGATCACAAAAACGGTACAGGCACGACCTTCAAAAAGTAGAGCGTGCAGGAATGCTTCCTCCTAACCACTATCTAATACAATGGAAGATGAATCATCGGCCCAGATCGAAAGGGCTTTCTCTTAGATGTGCCCACTAACTCGTAAGATAAAATACCAGTGTATTCATAAAATAAATCTAGATCTATTTCGTGTAACAAAAACACGCAGAAAAGGATCTTTACTTAATTATACTTACGCTAAGGGGCAGGTTGTAATTAAAGTTTAGGCTACCTACTTAATTTTTATGACAAATTTTATATTTGATATATATACTTGGTGAGTTCAATTAAATAAGTAAAATGAAAGAGCAATAATGATACTTCTAATCAAATACTTCCAAAACATCAAATCAAATACATCCTCAAATATTCCCAGTTGAAAAATAAACCGAGTTGTTGTCAATTTAATAACAGGAAGTTAGTTTCAGAGCAGAAAAACAAAATGATCACCAAACTAAACATGTGTAAAATTAATACGAAAAACATTAAATTTTCTCACGTGTGAAAACAAAAACAAAATTGGTTGTAATTGTACTAGTAGAAACCTATGAACCGCGACAGCATAGGTTTCTCACGATGATCGCGAGTCGTGTGTCCAACGCAGGCGCCGATGCCCACTCGTGGGAGACAGTGTGAGTGCTTGGGCCTACACGCGACCACGTTATTTCTTTTATCTATGCATGTCTAGCTTTTTGGCACGAGCCCTTAATTTTATTTTAGACACTGATATACCTAGGTGTTCTTGACTTATTTATGATGGAAGCATTAAAAAATATATTCAGAACGCATTTTGCTCGAAGAATCCTAACTAGTCTTAGCCTAATACTAACAAATCCTAACTAATATTATAAATGCGAAAGTGAGTTTGTTTATTTGTTACCTCTTCACGCTTTAACTTCTGAACCAATCTTCCTCCAATCCTGAAATTTCGCATACACAGAAGTACTGAAAATGACATAGGGTACCTTTTATCCCGGGAAAAAGCACTTTCCCGTGGGAAATCACACGGGCGACGTCGCGGGGGAAAGCTAATTTCCAATAAATCTTACTAAATTCGATCAAGCTACACGACGCTCCTTTATGAATCAAAAACTAGTCAGTTATATTACATATAATGCCAATATAAGTACAGTACACCACAGAGTTCATTGCCAGCCTCAAACCAGCCGATCGTATTAGGAAACTATTACGGATATGGCCTGGTACACTTGAGGCTTATGGAATGGGGCGAGCGAACCAGTCGAGGTGTCATGACTTGTCTTTAACTGCTTGACTTTATGACAGAATGCTTAATGTTTGTTTCCAGCAAATTCCAAAGGAATCTTGCAAAGGACTTTTCAGTTCTTCCAAGCGAATTTTAGAGGAATTTTGTAATGAATATTGTAAAAAATATACCTATCTACACAAAAATTTTGTAGTTGCAGAATAATTTCGAATTATAGCTGCATCGGTGTAACATTAGAGTATAGCTAATGTTGCTGCATCGGTGTAACATTAGAGTATAGCTAATGTTCTTTATTCCAATGGACGTGTACTATTTATTAGATGTTTTTCATAGTCAATCAGAAGCTGCGGGTTCTGCGACCGCAATATGAAATGCGTTTCAAAGTAACAGGGAAGCGGGATACAACCGCGCTCCCACAGAAATGCTCTCAATAAATTGATTCAATACTTCAACAACTTCATAGACAATTTAGAGAACATTTCAATATGTAGCTCTAGATTGTGTAGAATTGAAAGTAATGTTTATTTACATTACGTAGAATCATTGGATAAGTTATAGAGCTTGGGATTTGAGAAAAATTTGGCACAGGGGAAATGTCCATTGTTCCATTATGAATTTATTTTAGCAAATGTGTATAATCTGAGAAAAAAGGTTCCCGACCCGCGCTTGCTAATTTATAATTTTAAAATGCAAACTGCATTAGTTATGTTTAAGGCCATACCCAAGGCTGATCAGAGGGGGTGAGGGGCGGTAAGTAAGCACCGCCTTAAAGCAGACACAATAAGGTTACTTTTCGAATTTTCTATAATTTGTGTTTTTGCTAGCGAGTTTCCGTCAGGCTCTTAGGGTAATTATTTTAGAGGATTTCTTTTAATTTTGATAAAACACTAAACATATTTTAAAAAATAAGCCGGTATCGTTGTAAATAAATGTATCCTTTATTTGTTTCTTTAAAAAAAATCTATTGTTATCGCTTAAATTTCGGTAATTTTCGATCATAAAGGAAAAAAAAAACAGGATTATGTATTATTATTTTTATCTAGTTTTATTAATTTTATTTGTAATTTGATTCGGAATAATTCTAGTTTAGTATTTTCTCTTTACGGAATATTTTTCCTGCTTCAGTACTTTTAACCTATGATTCACACTTGACGTTGAAACACAGTACGTTTTCGGAAAATCCTGATTGGGTATAGCCTTAACCACAGAAATCGGAATAATGTATAACATAACAATTATAATGTAATTTCATTTTAATTCCCGTGGGATTTTCTACAAATTCCCATAAGAACGGACTCCAACAATGATTAGTACAAAATAATCGCCACCGGCAGGACAATAGAACTAATAATAAATTAGCAATGCATAGAAATGAGGATCTTATAATTACAAGCGGTCTTACTGGACACTGTGGTCCAAAGACAATAAAATTACACGTTTCACTTCCTACTCATAGTCCTTCCTCATTGTAGGGTTGTTATAATGAATATTGAATACTCCTGCGCAAGCGAGTTACCTTTGACCAGCCACAGTGCCTCAAGTGCAGTAATTAGATCGTCGCCGACCCACCGGTTATAAAATAATGAGTTTACAGACGATAAAACCTTGTTAATAAATTGGTTGCATTGTCCATTTTCTTTGCCTTCGTATTAGAACTTCTGGGTACATTTCCAAAAAATAAAGGCAGGTATTTTTGTCTAAATAGTAACATCACAATTTATGATTACAATGATTAATCTAACTCTAGTCTCTATGTGTACTACCGCATTGTCAGCTAAAAATGGAGTAGGACAAGCAATAATATCTAATTAGACTGTGTTTACTTCAAATAGATGTTTTCAATGTAAAGGTACCTTTGTAGTGCACCTTCAGCACATAGGTAAACCACATCACAAATCCATCATCAGCGCCTAGGTAAATCGCCTAGCTGTTAGCGTTTAATCCGCCTTTTATACCTGATGTATTTTTGGTTTAATAAAGTTTTATATAAAAACCGAAAGCACCATCTTCTTATGAATCCCTGCAATAGAATGCTCGAAACTTCATACAAGTTACGGCTCTGTGCTGCCCTGAGTTGTGGTTATGAGCCACCAGCTCGTCTTGCTCGGGTGGGTTTCCCACACGTCTTGGCGGGGCGAGACGGCCGATGACGAGATTAAGCTGTTCCTCCATTGCGCCACAGATTACAAGTTATTAGCAAATGGTAACAAACGGGTGTTAAGTTGTCTGTTCGTTTAAACTTGCACTGAGTCTGCATCTAGAATCGCGAAGAACGTTTAATTTTGTCCTATTTAGTTTATAGCTACAATTTGAAGACTAATAAAAAAAATAATTGTTGAATTAGATTTAGGAACATTAACTATGACACCGAGTGATCCTAAAATAGACTTTCGTTTAGTAGTTTGGAACCCTAAAATACTATTGTAAAATACAATACATATACAGAAAATGGTAGATTATATTCAAGTAATTGCCCAAGAGAGATGAAAAGCCTAATAACAGGATTAAAAATATGCCCAAAGCCCGTTAAAGTCAATAAAATATTCGTTTAACCAAGGTACACATCGTAAAAGACGCAGTTTATCATCGAAAGCCGCATCAGTATTTATTCCCGCTGTAAAAGTCCCCGGCAATCAACTTTAAAATGTCTTAAAAGCCGTCGTAAAATCGGACTAAGTTAAGAAGGCGGCGAGTTACGAGGGCGTTGTGGACAGACAATGGTTAGTTTTTTCTGTGTTAGTCACAGGGGCCTCGAATCCTTAAGTCAGGAAGGGTGACTCATCAGAAATAGCGGGTCGCGGGGTCACGGATCAGCGAATAAGGACTGCATTTGACCGCGACATGACGTTGATGACGCGTTCTGGTGGTCTCAAGAAATACTTCAGTTACCGAGAATATCCCTCATGATCAACAACCTCATATCAGACTATTGAATTGCAGAAGTAAATTTTATTGCAAGTACAAGACTTGCAGATGAAATTGGGGATTTTGAAACAGTAATAGCTTGGTATCTCATTATTCAGCAGGGAAGAAACGTTTCATCTTGCTCTAGCAAAGTTACATCAAGGAACAACAGTTAGTAGACCGCTGGGTTATTATTTTCTTCACCTCAAAAACCAGTACGAAAATGACATATTTGCAACCGCCAATCCTATACGTACGTCACGTAGTCCTAAGACCCATGAGTTACCTGCTAATCAAATAAGATTGCCAGCTGGCTCCCAACCAGTATTTTCAAGTCCCGGTTCTGTAGAGACTTTAATATCTGTTAGTCAGCTAATAGTTTAGTTGACCGTCTCATAATAGCCGCTCAAGCTTCACTTGAACCCATGAAACCTCAGCCCGCCCACGCCTGGTCTTAATTAAATCAAAAATTTACATCAGCAATTAGAAGGCGAGCTTACAATAGGCTATGTGTGTTAATATTTCATTTAGTACATTAACGTCAAGAGCTTCGCATGGCATTGGTCTTGTGATGTTACTTTAAGGACAGTGATTTACTCAAGTAATTAATCACCAAAGGCAGTAGCTACGATATAATAATCTTATTTAAAATGTGATGCAAAACAAAAAGCAACTGTTTGAAATCCGCAATTAAAATTGAAGAATAGAAATCACATCATAACTTTTTCTCAAACACCAAACAAAAAACTTTTACTCAACTAAGAAAACGTGCAGCAACAATGAAAACTTATTTGCTCGTTATTGGCACAAAAACACGCGATCTGGTTATGAAGAATGGATTCCAGCTGAAACTGTCTTATTAGCGGCAGACAAAAAGTTGAGAAGTCAATGAAGCATGGTGTCGCATGCCACTCTATTCAGGTGCGAGTGTGTCCAAACGTTCAACAGACCGCGTAATATGCTCTAAACAAGGGCCAGTCGTGGGGTCGCCAGGGAACTTCAGAATACAATGTCCAGAAACACCAGATCACCACGGCTAATAAACTTTATGCGTCAACAAATCACGTCTATAAATCGACTTATTAGTAAACAACGCTGAACTAAAATAGGAATTGGCCTATTAAAATGAATTCGTAGGCTTGCTATAAAATTAGAGAGTGCGTCAAGCAAGAGTTGAGTAGGCAGAAAGAAGACGTTTCTTTTATTAATGTTAATAACGTATATAGCAAGTAATTTAACTAAATAACTCTGCTTGGTATGTTTAATGGACACAATGTATGGACACATTGTAAAGTCATTCAAAATAGTTAATTGTTGTGTTGAAATGATTGACGTTAAATAAAAATATTGTTAGGACCCAATCAGTGGGCCATTTAGTGCAGAATAAACGATGCTAATCTGAAATATGAAAGGTTACTTCAACTTCGGTTCAAATAGGTGTTAAAGGAGATTACGATATGTTGTGTGTGATAGCATTCAGATGACAAACGAAACTCTCACAATTCATTTCAAAGTGAGGACAAGATTAAACACAGAATGTTACTAACCCGCCAATTATTTCAAGATTAGACTACTTCAAGCTTCCGTCTCATTTTAGAGTAGGAAAAGAGACATTACATGGAAAATGATAGCACATTTCCGGACACACACGACGATTGGATTCAAAAATTGTCGTAAAATTATATGGAGATATAATGACCTAATCAAATCTGATATTGAAATGAATCCGACGTCAGATTGAATCGTAAATATGATACAAGATTTTACATGAGACGTAATAATATCCGCTCATTATAAAGCAAGTTTCCTATTGAACTGTGTTAGGATTAGGATGCTGTTTTCAGAGTCAACTAAAACACAAGTTATGAAGGAATTAATATGAAGCAATTTCCTATCTTACTTCACCTTGTGACTCTAGTGAATGTAGGCCTTAAAGCTAGCTATCGAAAGGTAATTGTATAATGACTATTTGATTTACTAGCCACAATTTAAATTACGTCCATTGAAAGGTTTGTGGAATAAGACAAAGATAATTAAACCGTGACCCATGACGGACTCACAACTGCTTATTAGAGATGCAATAAAAATGGCCCACGAACTAGACCGGACGAGACGCCGTGGGACCCCAGCATAATCGAGATAGAGACGGACGTATTTCGTGTTACGATTTAATTGATAGATAAGTGGAAAGTATGCCGTTAAGTACGGACTACCGAAATTTAACACCTACTTAAGTTTTTGCGGGAACTTTTTTATACTGATGGCAAAAGCTGATGATGGAAGTAATCTACTTCCATCATCACCAGTAATAGAAAGAGAGAAAGTTGAGCCAGAAATTTTTAGAAGATCTGTTTAAGTCCTTTTACAAATTGTATATAACACGAAATATATTATACAGCACCTGTTATCATAGAAGGTGTTATCTTTGTTATCATAAGCACGATCCTCGTAATTGTCACAGAAATTACACTGTTACGTTTACATGCAGTATTCTTACCATTAAATTAAACAAAGCAAAGTCTTCCAAAACCCCACAGAGCTTCTTAAAAATAAAAGTATCCTTTAAAAATATAGTATGCTTAATTCACGGTTTATATACAGTTTATCTAGGAAAAGCAACAATACTTGCATTTCTTAGGAACGTATATTGTATTAGTACATGTCAATATAGCAATGACCGTAAAAAATCTCAAAATATTTAGGTACAAACACTGTATAAGTAAACTCATTTTCAATAGTTTCTTGAAACCTTGACGCATACATAATAGCTATTAAGTAATGGTTTTGTGGCACTATGCGATAAAACAGCGATACGAAGAGCGTATGTAAACACAAAATCGCATACTAGTTTCGAATATAGTCAATGACAAACCACTTTTACGATTTATAACCAAAACGTTAATAGAAAAAAAACTCGTTGTTTGAACTAAACATTGTGACATAAGCAGGAAAACATTGGCGCGAGTATTATCTCAATGCCAGTGGCACAGTGATTATCTACGAGCCAGTGTATGACCACGTAGCATATGACGAATTTAACCTAAAATTATGAAGTGTTATAAAAATCGGTAATAGTGTAATTTCTTATAGTCATAATGCGATTATTTAAAATGGCTTCGCCAGTGACTACGCTGCAGTTCGTGTCCTTTTTGGTATGTTTTTGATTTCATATTTTTTGATGTCTGACAGAAATGGTCAAGTCTCTACGTAATTTTGTGCGTTTCATTGTTCATTATGGTGTGTGTTGGCTAGTATTTGTAAATGTTATCAAGCCTATTATACGTAAACATGCAACAGCCATATGATCAAGAAACGTCACAACATAGTGAGTACCGGAGAACGATTATCATCACGATGTTTTTTTTTTCATCGGAAGCAAGTAGTGGTTAATGAAGACTACCATACATGAGTGATATGGAAATACAAATTACTGAGGCACGAGCAGGATTTGAATCTGGGATCTTATGACCAACTTCTAAAATAGAAGATATTTCAACTGATGAAAATGTATTTTTTACAGGACATACTGTGCATAGGCTTACTGATGCCGCAGCTTGGAGGACAAGCTATAAGGCTTGGGGCCTCACAAGTTCTTATTGGAACCATGGGGGCTC
>JAEMBS010000511.1:0-25000 GCA_018467065.1 Ephestia elutella
CCCAGCCGCAGTCGCACTCCTCGCCTTCTTCCACCACGCCGTTCCCGCAGATCGCTGGTTGCGGTTCTGGAAAATTATCATGTTTTTACTTTTTGACTGGAATTCGAGATTGCACAGCTGAAATCATTATAGGTGAAAGGAAAATACTCTGAGCCACACGAAAAGAGCGGAGCTTACTTTTGAGAAATCTGTGAAAATAAGATCATTAAGTTCTCAGTCAACCAAGCAAAAACTATTTCCATTACCTGTGAAGCAGCCCTTGGACGACCTGGCCTTGTTGTTGAGCACAGGGTCGATGGCCTGTAGAGAACACGGCGAGAACTTGTTGTTGTTCTTGCGGTCGCCGCTGGTCGCTCTAGCGAACATTATGTAGTTGCCGTCCTCGCCGAATGGCGTGCAGCGCTCTGGGTCGTGCTAGAAGATGAGGTTCAATTATAATGTGGAAAAACGATGGCGAAAGTCTCTAACAAAAAAGTAGATAAATTATAGTGGCATCCGTTCCAAAATTTCTTTTCACGTCGTTTAATTAGGGACCATGACTGGATATACAAGGATTTTCGTCATCATCTACTTGTCTTCTCTGATGGAAATTATGTCCAATCTCGTGCGCGAGCGTGACGTGCGAGACTGCGGGCGGGACGTGCTTGCCGTAGTTCAGGAGCGTCACGATGCCCGTGTTAGAGACTTCATTCATTCACTCACCGGAGATCCGACTCATGCGCGAGCGTGACGTGCGATACGGCGGGCGGGACGAGCTTGCCGTAGTTCAGGAGCGTCACGATGCCCGTGTTAGAGACTTTGTTCATTCACTCACCGGAGATCCGAAATTATGTCCAATCTCGTGCGCGAGCGTGACGTGCGAGACTGCGGGCGGGACGTGCTTTCCGTAGTTTAGGAGCGTCACAATGCCCGTGTTCAGAGACTTCATGCTGCCGCGGTAGTGCTGTAAATATTATAGAGATTTATACAAACCAGTTATACAATGTATGGCTCGAAGACGAACAGTTGTAAAAAAAGCCTGACCAGAAATATAAAAACCCTGAATTAGAGGCAGCACTTTGCAACATTATTGAAAGCAGTAGCGGAGAAAAGGGTGGGACCACGGGGGCACGTGCTCCCCCGTCCCCGACTATTTTGTGTACATACTGAGGAGCATAAATTACTATTGTATAAAGTGTACTGTTGAGGCAGCTTCCATAACAGTACATGTCAAATTAAGATTCGAGTTGTTAAAATAACAGAATTTAGTAGTAATAGTTTCATACAAGTAATTATTTTCAAAATCTTAATCCGCCACCATTAGTGACGTGCCGTTCTTGAAATTTTCAAAGAACAAGCGGAAATATTCTCGAGAATAATGAATACCTATTGGATCCGCCCTTGATTGAAAGTCAAACTCTGACAGGAGAGATGACAGATGGATTTAAATTAGTTGCCAGTAAAAGAAATTAGTTCTATTGCTTTTCCGCAACATGGCGAGGGTTTTTATATTCCTGGTCAGGCTTTACTTACTTGTACCTTTTTATGGAACTATAATAGATTGATTGTTATTTCCCTAATCTTAAAAAAGTCACCTTACAAACAAATGCTGTATATGGGTCTGTAATTTTAAACATACATTACGCCTTGGTTAGTTTAAAAAATATATTATTGCTGGTCGTGATTCATTAAAAGGAAGCTTTTCTTACGCTTTCCTGCATCGAAAGCATATCGTCTATTTCAAGGTAAAGATATGCATAGGACCGTTATTTACGAGAACATTGTTAAACAGCCAACTAAACTTAATAAACTTACCCCATTCTTCTCACAGACGCCGCCAGCATTCTTCAGGTCCCCAGTCCAGGCCAGCCCCAGTGTGCCCATCTCAAAATCCCTGTACGTGAACATGTACGCCAAACAAAACGCGTCGTAGTCCTCCTCTGGAATTAAAAGATACATTATGAAGTAAAACATACTATCAGTGAATAGTCTAATTATCAGCTTGTTCTTTCACGCAAAATTAAATGGACGGATTTTGGTGAAATTTGGTACACGGTTATAATGAAACATAGAATAACATTTAGGGCACCTTAATTTTCACGGGATCGAAGTCCTGGGGTGGAGCTAGGTCATTGTCAGCTATTAAAAAGAATAGCGGATTATTCAATCATATCTCATACAAACAGTAATAGAATATTCTATCATGTACAAATAAAGTCGATAAAAATTACTCCGAACCTTAACCGTACAACTAATATCGCGTGTTGTTTTACGTGTAACCCTTTCTATAAATAATTCATTAACAATAAACTACGTACAGCCACATGGAAGATTAACGTGATCAATTGTAAAGGTCTCAGCGACGGCTTACGACTGTCTTGGGGCCTGTGGGACCATCCCTGGCCCCGAAATAATACCCTGAACTATATTAACAAAATGACTTATGTTCATTATTTACAGACTTATTTATCATTCTACCGGAAAATTCGCTAGGGAACTGTTCGCTTTATTGATTACGTAGATAACGAAAAGAAAATTAAAAAATGCTTTAAAAAAAAATGGTACAAGATTCTTAAAACATCCACTCAGAATAGACTTCTGCTAGTTAAAATAAAATAAGGGATAAGGTACAAACCTGAAAAAAGTTCCAAGTACTTCTCAACTCCATAATTGTTGGGGAACCTGTAAGCAGGGTCCTTCAGAGCGTCTAGTGTGTGCACTTTAATTCTTTTGATCATGAACGTAATATTGTCTGGCTTGCCGTCTTGGTTGAAATCTGAAAATTAATTGCCAAGTTAATTTGCGTCTTCATTGCGTCTCGTATGTCTTAATGTTGTTGTGTATGAAAAACCCTCCACTGAGTTGATTTTGAAATAATTAACCTTAGCCAACATATCCTCCATTCAAGTATATTTTACATGTTATACAGGCAATGTTATGACATGTAAAATACTAATTTTCATTGGTTTGGTTGTACGTGTCTGATCTTCTTACCTGTAACTTTGTATATCGCGTTAACTTTTTGCACATGACGGGTCATAACTTCGATACACGCCTCCTCCGACCCATACCGCTGAAAGAACATATGATCAGCTTGCAGATACACAAGGCAAGTGGTCTTCCGAGGGTCCACGGTCGCTCTCTTGTTCACGTGTCGGCCATCATCAGTCCCGTTAGCCGACAACGTGCCTATTGGCTCTTTCTTAACTAAATCCTTACTAATATAAATAGTTTTCTTCCGCTCGTCGAGCATCCGTCTCGACTCTTCGGAATCGTACCGTACTTTAGTCACGAGGTTACTTATATCGTACTTAGGTTTTGGTTTCTTAGTGCTTGACTCTTTCCTGTCCTTCTCTTCGTCCGTGCTCCGCGTATAAGTGAAGTTTAAATCTAAAGGTAATTCGGGATTTTTCTTTGGCTCGTCGTCTTGCATTTCGTCTTCGGGGAGCCATCGTTTCTTGCGTCGGTTTATTTCGGTGCGGTCTTCAGTGTTGTTTAGCGTGAGGTCGAGGTTTCGATGGTCGGTGAAATTGAAGAGTTCGCCGGGGTGTTGACGGATGTTTTTGAGATGGAGGAGATGTGAGGCGCAAGGGGAGCCGGCTTGCTGGGGATCTTCGACGTCGGAGCGGCGGTAGATGACGCTGTGCATATTGGGATGGTCCACGTCATAGCGGGACAGTGGCTCGATGTAGTACTCCTCGGTCGGCGTCCAGATGGTTCCGTCGAACAGGCCTTCCGATGTGATGACGCCGTACACGTGGGATAAGTCGTCATCTGTCGAAGAAACATTAAGGTAAAATTAACTGTTTGAATTTATTTTGTGCTCGGCTAAGAAATAATTGGGGATCAACTCGAATCAAGAGAACTTGCAATGCCAACGCACTGCAAGTTCAATGGCTCAACAGCCAAGATAATTAGAATCTATCAAAAAAATATATATTACTACAATTTTTATGTACTCGATCTATAATACAATAAAACGACACTTCCGTAAATGGAGGTAATATTAACCGAAATAACCCTTTTAAACAGCAACCACTCAGGGACGTATTTATAAATGGCGAACGATATTTTATGCAAACTAATTCGAGGTGCAAAGAGCTCGGGGCTCGGAATGAATTAAAATCACAACTTGCAGTCGCAGTAGGAGAGAACCGCCCATAAATAACTGTAATTACACCATCTTACCCTCCACCTTCCATTTCATTAATTTTCTGATAAAAGGGAGCATCAACTGTAAAAACACGGGTTCAGTGTGAGTGAGTTTTCAAGAATATTCATGATGGTAGACATCGTTGTAGGAGTTTCTACATAATAATTATAACTAATGTTACCTACATGGATAGGTCAATTCTTTAGTGCACCATTATACAGAAAAAAGTTTTAAAACCAAAAGTTTGGGATTTTTTTCGATCTCGTTGTCTCAAGAAGTCTGTTTTAAGCATAACTAGAGCATAATTTAGATGAAAATAAAGGATATATGATATTATTAGTTTTCACGGGGGCGGCGCCCCGGGGCGTAGCTATGATATTTAATAAATTTATCCACGTTTTAGGCTGTAGATATTCACGCTGTGGACTTTTTAAGGGAAAGTGTACATGCATTTAAGTTCAAATTGCAATAGTTTCAAGTGAAATCTTTTTCCCAGAAAATCCTAAAGTAAGAACTCCTTCAAGTGCATAAAAATAGATTAACAACTTACAACAAAAAAGTACAATAAATTAGCAAGCCCTGAATAAGTCTACCCCGTTAAACTTTGGAAGTAATTCCTTCAAATTTCACTTTGTCACCCGCTTCCAGATGGGCCTCGGCTGGCATATAAATCCGTTTTATTAACTTCCACAAAGTAGGACTTCTTTAGGCTCATGTTTAATTGCTATCTTAACGATGTGGAAAATAGCGAATAGCCGTGAATCCGTTTGTGGCTATTAAAACTTCGTTAAGGCTTTAAAAATAGCACAGAACACGTTAAATACGGTTTTTGTCTATTCAAATTTTTAATTTTTAAAGCTGCTTACGTCATCGTGTCATTAGCTAGAATTGCTAATATTAGAGGGAAGAATGAGGTGGATTGTCATTTTGAATATACATAATTACCGCTTAATGGGCTTAGGCATTTCAAAAGGGCGACAAAAAGGGCCTTTGGAGGTCTAGTTTCTATAAACAAATCTTCCCTTTTGACGGCGATCATTAAAAATGCTATTAGGAGCTGCGTTCTTTAAAGAGTGCTCTTTATGTTCCACTTCTTAGTGAAGATATTATTACACGAATGCCTAAAACGGTGAGTTGTTTGTGAAGTCCAGACTTATTATATGCCAGCTTTTGCCCGCGGCTTCGCCCGCGTGAATTTCCCACGGGAACAGTGCTTTTTCCCGGGATGAAAGGTACCCTATGTCCTTCTCAGAACTTCTAACCATGTGTATGCAAAGTTTCAGGAAGATTGGTTCAGTAGATAAAGCGTGAAGAGGTAACAAACAAACTCACTATCGTAGGATTAGGCTAATAAGTCTATGGTGAAGTTCCGCAGAAATTTGTGGAACTAATAATGACAGATAGGTTCCGTCGTCGACTCAAATAGATAGAGGAAAGTAACTAAATGTGGGCTAGTGTTTTATTATGGGCTAGTAACATTTCTCATAAACAAACAACCCAAGGCCGCAACGAGCGACTATATTCTGTCGCTTTCATTCGCCCCGTGATCGCTATCACTCTGTCTCGTCGGTTCGACGCGAGTTGCCGCTAGTGTAGGACGTTGACTCTCGGCTGCTGCCGCAAAATTTTGTAAGGTACGTAAATATATGTTGTTATTTTAATAAAAAAAAGGGTGTAATAAATTGGCTATCTATGTTATTAGTAGGATATGAGTATAATTTCATGTTTTTGGATGTTTTACTTATTTGCTTCGTGTTATTTTAAAAATACAAGGTTAAATTTATCTTAATCATGAATTTTGAATATGGGCTATGTTAGTGAAGATGAAGAGGATGTACCCTTGGATTCGGATACTGATCCTGATCCTATATTTGGTGATGTACCTAATTCTGCAGACGCAGAATGTATGTTCTGCAGAACTCTGGGTTAGATGCTTGATGTGTGAGCTTTGGGCACCTAGTGATTGTGCTGGGCCAGAATTTGATACATGGATATGTGATTTTTGCAAGTAAAATTATTAATTACTTAAAGTTACCATTGTTCTTTGATCTCCACTTATATATTAAGTTTTATAATTGTTATTTTCCTAAGAAATACTTGGGTGCGTATTAATAGCCCATATTTGAGGGTCTGGTCCATATTTAGTGACTTTTTTGCAATTACGTGATTTGTTTGTTTTTGAAATAATAGTTTATTATTTAAACAATAAGACTATTACTGTGTTATGGAAAAACATATGACTGATTACTATTACATTAATAAAAGGTTATTATTTAAATAGTTTTTTATTTTTGGTTCAAAAACAAAATGGTAGCCCATATTTAGTTACTTTCCTCTACTATATATAAACTCTAGCGAGTTTTGGTTCTAGCGCCCGTAGAGTTAAAAAAAATATCTACGCCCCGCGCTTGCGAGAACTTCTTTCGTAAGATTGGATTCTACGGCTTTTTTTGTTTACATTACTTAATTTTCGATAGACTCTAGCAGTCGTATGCCATAACATATGGGATAGAGATGCAATTACAAGACAAAGCGTGGTCGCGGGAACCAGGTCTTGTGTCAAAGAGGTGACGCTGATGTTACTGTTATACAATAGGTGACTTCGCGGAACTAACAGAGACAATCGTAATAACGGTTTTGTTGGTTCTTCTTTTCATATCAATGCGGATTAGTGTAAAATATTTGTGAAATATTAAAAGAAGAATGGGTAGAAGAAGAACTTAGTAACTCTATGGTCTTGGGTAAACAAAACAAAGAAAATCACAGCGTTTTTTATTACACCAGTTTTGACCTCTTATTACGTAAGTAATAATGATATCCAAGTTTTAAACGTTAACAATCCGTATGTACAACCTATTTGGTAACTAACTATTCAAGAGGTAAGTAAGTTAAGTTACAAAGGCGAAAGCAGTAACTTGGCTGCTAATAGTTAAAAGCAAAGTTCTATGCCGTGGTTAGTAAACTGTAAAATTTTATGAGTAGGTACGTAGAGTATTCTGGTTGACGTAATTGACGTTAGCTGAGTCCATCCATCGGAGTCCCATTCGGCGAAAATGCATTTGAATGTATGAATGTTACTTAATTACGCAAAATCTACTGGACGAATTTTGATGGAATTTGGAAAATAGAAAAATACCGGGAACCGGTTTTATCCCGAAATTCTCACGGGAGCGAAACCCCGAGGCGCTAGTATTATTCTATATTCTGTGACTCATCCTCACAAACTGTAGTATAAATCCATCAATCATAGCCGCTGGATTTCGACCACACCACAGATTAATGGTATCGGGGTGACCGAAACCCGACCAATGCCCTTAATTCTATTAAAAACAAAAACTTAATAAAGTAATGGACCGTTTTTAATCCCTACCACAACAACAGCAACTTAAATTTAGAAAGTTACTTCCAAGAAGCAATTTTAGCGTTGACTCTTACTTATAATTAAAAGAAAACCATCACTGTGGAATAAGCCGATTAAGGAAAAGGTTTAATTTTGAAAAATACCGGGCTGTAATTAATGGAATGGCTGGGGTAAAAATAGCAGGAATAAGGTGAACTTTGGAAATGTTAAATAACCGGAAAATAAAGTTACTTTAAATTTGGAAGATAAAATACATCATGGAAAAAATTTAATCTTCTGCTCGACATATATTTATTTGTCAGCGGGCTTGTCAAAATCAAGAAGAATTTCGCAGTGTTATACAAGTCATTTTAAAAATAGTACTGTGTAACTCGTCGGCAAGTGACCTGGAATAATGGATAATGATTGTGAGGGCGGTGAATAGGAAAAGGTCGATTATGTAGAGGAGGGAAGGTAGGAGTCGGCTTCGCGACATGCAAAGAGGTTGATTTGGCGCCAACTACCCGACGTGATGTGCCTGGCGACTGATCGTCTAAGGGTACACTGTTGTTGATAAAAATGGGTTAAACCACTGATAATATTTACATAATATCCTTGGCTATACAAAATTAGTAGTTATGCTTTGGGTAGACAAGTAATTGGTGCCCTGGTGCCCGTGCTAGGCTGCGAAGATGTTCTGTGTTACGGCTCGGCTCGACAGGTCTCTCCTAGTAATTGAAATACTGCCTCTTAAATAAATAGCTCATCTCATCCAGAGGAAATATAAACACCTAATCTGGTGAGCCATTTAGGTGACAGAGAATCACACATTAACCTTTTTCTTCAACAGTAGCATATGGTGTTCGATTGCACAAAAGTCAGGTGGTCTACTAACTTACGACATACAAGTTGTATTCAAAAAAAATCCTGAAGAATTTCAGAAAAGAAATGGAAATGGGATTAGCAGACAAACACAGATGATCAGTTCAGTCTTATACGAGTATGCGGTGATCAGAATAAATACACTATATCAGCATATTTAGTCAAATATAAAATAGTGTAGTCCCCGCCGATCCTAATTCTGGCCACCGCGACGTGCCTGCCAATCCATTTTGACGTATTTTTGGAGCCACTTAATATTCCCGCTTCATACAACGTAGGTAGAGGTTAGACGTCGTTAGAGGCTTTCGGCGCCCTAGATCTTTGCAATTTTATGGATTCTGTGTACATTTACGTAACATCAAGGATAAACATCAAAAGCTCATTTATCTAAGAAATTTATATGACTCGATCGTTATGTTAATTATATACAACATTTTATTCATTGCGAATTTAATAAATGTTTATTTTTTTCAGGTTCAGACTCAGTTTAGATTCTATTTTCTGATAAAAAAGTAAGTCTCCTTCGTCGAGGGTCGCCGTCATCGAAATCGATGAGGAGGATAACCTCGGGAGTTACTACACACATGTGGCTCACCACAGCTTGTTGATTTTATAACTATTGTACGTACAAGGCAAGTGAAGTAATAAATCAAGCCACTGCATCTAGCAATAAGGAATATGACAAATGCGAGTATACTAGTTACCATCCCAGCTTGCTAGTGCACTTGACTTAGTTAAAACAAGCCTGGAGATCACGGACTCGTCCCAGTTTATATTAAAACTCTACTCTACTGAAATTAAGTTTGAAAGGGATTGATATTAACGACTACGTAGCCGGTGATTACTTACAAGTTTTCCATTAGCTAGCTTTATGAATTTTGACCCCGTTCATAACAACAAGGCCGTAGATACAATTCTAAGAAGCAAGGGTTCATTGAATAATACATCTTCTTAGAATAGAAAGCTTTTGAATAGTTCACGGTTAGATTTAAGTCTCTCCCAATAATATAAAATTGCCTTTATTCTGCTACTCATGCATAGCTGATTTCATAGATCACCATTTGCTTTCAGTGAATCAAAAACATCGTGAGGAAACCTGCACGTTAGTTGATGATTTATCCGGTGTATGAAATGAAGAAGGCAATGGCAAACCACACTATGAACATTGCTAAGAATGTATAGGGAAGATCCCATTTGTCCCAGCTGTCAGGAAGAAGAGGACACCAGTTTTTACCTCGTGGAATAATGTCCTGCATATTCTGCAGCTAGAAGAGAGATCATGAGCTCAAAAATCCTACCTGAGAGTGTAGATTAGAACAGTTACGGAAATTCTGCAAAGTTGCCGGTAGATTTAGTGGGTCGCCACCAATATAGGGTTACTAGTTAACTCGCACTCAGGGCTCGGGGAACTGGGTGTAATAGTCCCAGAACGGAAAGACTGATCGCACTAGCACTAGCGTTCCCAACTAGGAAATGATAGAAGAGAAGATCCTCTTTCGTGGTGAGAAACTAACCTTCCAGCTTGCCAGAGTAGACTTGTCCAGTGTTGAAGTTGACTGGGCCACTGGACGAGTGGAACTGGACATCGTCCGCAAACACCGACCCGGGATCAGGCTGCAGAACCAACTTGAATTCCCTGCAACAAAGGAATGACCTTTTGAAAAAGAAGATTTGAAAGTAAATATGGATATCTAACTAAGTCTTTTTTGTTATACAAAAATTTGGTTACCGCGCGCGGAAATCTGTGTCGCTAGAAGTTATGGATATAGTAATAAATTAGACATATTTCGCTTCTCTTTATTTAGTCCTTATACCATGGTGAAACAATGTAGAACCCCATAATTTTGAAACATAGTATTCTGTAGTGTTTAATGCAGTTATTTTAGTAAAACGGTAAGAGTCACGTGGTCGCCATATATTAAAGTTACCGTCTGATTTATTAGCCATTACGCTGCGCTTCACATTTTAATACCCAGAGTTTGAGCTTCCTCGCCGTGCTAAATTATACTTAAGGTGCCGTGTGGCAGTGCTCGAAAAAGCATTTAGCAAAAGTTGAAGAAAATATTGGTTACTTTTACTTAACGATTTTAGACTAAACGACGACGGCAAGAATAAGCGAGTCAAAAATATGTAGGATGACGCAACGGAACCTGGCATAGGTTGCGTTACGGATAAGATAAAACAGATTAAAAAAAAAAGAGGTACTAAATTAGCTTCCACATTATCTCAATTAGAGTTGAAGAGGAAGACTAGCTCGACTGCATTGTAGTTTCACCCGTCTTTTGTCGGCGAATAAAACTAAGACAATGTGGCTTCACCTAAGTTACATGAAATTAGACATTCATGGAATGACATAAAATATTAATAATGGTATAAAAAATTGCCTTAGACCGTTCTGCAAATACGGCAAGCACGGTGCTCGAAAGTGTGAAAATTTCAACCTAATTAAGACCCCTTCTGATATGCTTATCTGAACATTGTTCATTTGGCCTCTTCTCGTTCAAAGCATATCTTGAGCGTGCGTTATCTGCCAGATATCTTTGGGCTTTGACAAGAACATCCAAGTGGTACCTACATGATTATCAACTTTTAAAACGACCCAAACTTTAGATTTAAGAATCGACATAACATTGATATTTCTCCATTAATTGCTGGATTACTTCTTCATCTCTTATTAAATATAGAAATTAGATATGATGAAACAAAAATCCATGGGAGCAGGACGTGAACCCGCGACCAGGCCATCATATCTAATTTATATATTGAATAAGAGTACTTTAGTACTTAGTACTACATCGTGAGTGCACAAAAATCCCAAAAAAAAGGACTTCTTCATCTTTTATTGTGTGGTGCACGGGAATCACTAAAATTAATTAATGCCTAAGGTGACATTTTTAAAAATCATGAATTTATTTGCCTCACCGGAAGGTCAAACATTTTAGAAGGGAAAATATATTCCCAGCAGTATGCCCTCGTGCTGTTTAAAACGTTGTTATTTAATAATAGTGACGAAATCATTATGACGGTCATCAAGTACGCCATAACATGGCACACGTCAATTGTAGTGACGTCGTTACTACACACGCCCTATCGTTTGCTGTAATTATAGTAAGCTTCAGCTACAATTGTAATTGACCTTCATTTATATTTATTCTGGGAAATTCCTATAAATGAGAGTTAAAAATTAAAATCTGTCATAAGAAAATCATAAAACGGTGGCCCAGCTATTTGCGGCCTACTGAATCGATAACGATTTTACTCAACCTTCTTTTGTTTCTTAAATTCGTCTGTCATTTATTACTTTAATTTGGTACCTACTTCTATTTTTTCTAATTCACGAAAATGGATGAACAGAGCGAGAGTAATTGACAAACTGGAACCGACTAGATAAACAGAGAATTAAGAGAAACTGTGCCGAATGAACTCGTGTCGTAGTTGCAACTCTGTTATGAGAACTTCTAACGACGTAACTTTGCAGAGGAAAAATGTGGCACCTTCGGTAAATAGGCACAGGGCGGGCGCTTCATAGAAACGGCGCGTCAAATATGCCTACTACTACTACAAATGAAACTGTATATCCGTGAACACGTCAGTAACACGTCAATGTGTGCGTTTTCATAGTCGAACGTCCCACAGTTACACAAGAACGGGGGAGAAGTGCGGAAGGAGCGGGGGGGTGCCATATTGCGGGAGGGGCAGGGAGTTTCCTTTCTGTACGTAGTACTAATATTAATTCTGTGAAATAGGTTAAGATGTCGGATTTTTAAAAATGTGCACGTAATGTTGTAATGGTTTAACGGTTTAACTATGTCTTATTATTTGATATTTTTTTCATGCTGCTCTCATTACACCGTACGGTTTATTTAGTTAAATTGGCTCTCAGTAGATTCGTTATAACAATACCTAATTCTTCATTTAAAAAAACGACTTTTACCCAAAAATTTGTGACATAAAGTACTATAAAATTACGTAATTAATAAAACATTATTCCTAAGTTTCACATATTATATGTTTTTCACATTAATTTTGTTGCGTTTTAACACAATATTATTGTAGGTCTTAACTCTTTACAATGTTTTAATAATTTTACTTCTTGGAGAATACTCTCAAAAGATGGTATAGATTCTGCGATCTACACATTCGATGTCAAATCTAGTTAATTAAGGGGCTATTCGATCAATTAGATGAAAGCCACAGGAAAAAAAATCCTTCGCTGTTCTTGACTAAGCCCTCCAGTGGGATATTAATGATTATAAAAGTATTACCTTAATAGGATTATTCATTATTGCCGCTTTATTTAGAGAAAAAGTTGAAGGAATTTGATCTAAAAATATATTTTTACTTCTATCATAAAATGTTCAAGTTACTAACAAATTCTTTACCTAAAACAATTTTAGACAAATATCGAGGATATTTTATTGATGATATATTTCATTGTAGTGTTTTAATATGTTTCCATTAGTTTTGGATATCGATACCTATGATTTTAGGGACGAAAAAAACTGAAGAAAAAAAAATATAGTGCCTGTATAGTATACCAGCGCATAGATTTGGGTACTAAATATGAAGAAAGAAAGACTGCATGTTAATATTCCTCATAACATTAGACACAGAGTTGACACAAAACGTTCGCACCTATAAAAACGAAAGTAAATATCTCAGCTCCGCGGGATTCTGCAGGTCTATTGTAACAGGGATTCATAAGTTGATTAACGATTTAATTACCTGAGGCAAAGCGGTGGGTTCACCCAAATTAACAGGAGGCTTCGCGGTAATTTCAGATAATACGTCATACCGCCGCTTAAACTTGTTTAGAGGAAAACAAAGACTGTCGTCTGAAAACTGAAACTGAATGGAATCTAGTCAAGGCTACAGTTTGTGCTCGAAGTTACAGTCCCCTGGAAATTTCAGGAAATTTTAAGCGGATATCATTGTTATTTAGAACTAGCCCCATGGGAATTTCGAGATTGATGAATGTGACTATCATATTAGCAGCAGGAAAGCAGCATGTTAGTAGCAGAAATATTTTTTCCAATCGGACCAGTTGTTTCAGAGATTAGTGCGTTCAATCAAACGCTTCATTTCGCTTTATATTATGACACTAGCATGGTCTCAGAACTTTGTTCCCGTGGGAATTTTGGGAAATCCTCTCTAAGTGCTCCCCTACACTCCCTAAGGAACCTTCATGGCAATTTTCAGTTTCCTACGCCCAGTAGTTTTGGCTGGACGTTGTCTGTTAGTCATAGATATATAACTTTAATGCAATTATTTCAGTTGCAAAAACTGAGAGCTTTTACCTCTCTTTAAACACCTATATTTACTTCATTATCATTACTAAAACAAACTTTACGTAAGTTTGATGATCAGATTACAGATTATCATGTTAATTTATTCGATTATGGCGCCGTTCTCTCGTTTATAATCGTGTATAACTTGGCTAATATAAATATCTACTACCGCTGCCGCTAACTTACATTTAGAAACTATATAATAACAGAAAAGCAATTTAGTTATATGGAAAAGTAACTGGATTACACGGAAGCTGGTTCTATCCTGGGATCAACAGGGTTGCCTTCTGTTTCATTTCGTGAAATATGACTTGATTAGTTGAAATTATTGCGTTAGCGCAGCGAGGTTTGTGGAATAAAGTAATATTATTAGCCATAGTTTGTGCCGGTATTAAGCATAATAATTTAAACTTTATTTATAGAGTCACTTTGTTTACCGTGTGTTATTATTTTATAAGGTTTAAAAATAGAGGAAATATGTTACATTTATGTAGTGATAGTAACACTAGCTCGTTTCATTAAATATTGCAGATCCTAACTTCGAGCTACTTTTTAGCTAAAAAAAGTATCATAAATTATAATCTGTTTGCCAAATGCATAAATCTAATCAGCATTTACATTTTTATAAGCAGGTTTTACCTGTATCCTGCATAACCCTAAAAGTATATAGGAAAATAAACATTTTACGTTCCTGTTTAGCTTGGAATAAGGCTTGAATTACACGGATGTAAATTATGAGCGCAGGTGATCGTAATTAACTGGATGTGGAGCAGGCGTGTTCAGCAAAGAATTATGACTTACTAGCTGCGCCCCGCGGCTTTGCTTCCGTGGGAATTTCGGGAGGAAGGTTTCTGTACATGCCAGGACTTTTGGTTCAACTGTTGAAGTGTGATTGAGAAACAAAAAAATATTTTAAATTACTTTCACAAACAGAACAGTTTTTCGGCATGAGTTAGTAAAAGCACTAACTTTGAGACTATAATAGATTTTAGCAATGACATTGATAACAAACAATAATGAATAATGATAAGTTTTATGTTAATTGAGAATTGAAAAAGCGTCATCCTAACTAATATTATAAATACGAAAGTGAGTTAGTTTGTTTGTTTGTTACCTCTTCACGCTTAATCTACTGAACTAATCTTCTTGAAATTTTGCATACACATAGAAGTATGGAGAAGGACATAGGGTACCTTTCATCCCGGGAAAAAGCACTGTTCCCGTGGGAAATTCACGCGGGCGAAGCCACGGGCAAAAGCTAGTCCTAACTAATATTATAAATGCGAAAGTGAGTTTGTTTGTTTGTTGGTTTGTTTATTTGTTTGTTTGTTTGTTACCTCTTCACGCTTCATCTACTGAACCAATCTTCCTGAAATTTCGCATACACATAGTTAGAATTACGGAAAAGGACATAGGGTACCTTTCATCCCGGGAAAAGGCACGGTTCCCGTGGGAAATTCACGCGGGCGAAAGCTAGTTTAATATAAAATGAATTTTAAATTTCGTATTGTTTTATGTTTTGTATGGAAGGAGAAATGAGGAAGGCCAAAGACAAGATTGGCGGACGACTTGAGAGCGTTTGACAGAGAATGGAAAGAAGACCAAAGATAGAGATACGTGGAGGAAGTTAGGAGAGGCTTTTAACCAGCAGTAGGACAGACATAGCTAGGAAAAAAATGGTTATATATTGTAATCGTTTTACGAGTAGTTGCTTTACACCATCATCATAAAATTTAACAGCAAAACTTTTGTCAGTGGAGTTCCTTCAATACATAACAGCTTTATATCTATGTTGGAAACTTCTCGCGTAGTCGTGTATAATATTCACGCCTTTCCAGTAGATTAGCAAGTTAATCACCCTCGAGGGATTGACTTAAATGTTATCGTTTTCATACGATTTAACTGTATTATATGCCTCACGATCGTGGTTCTATTTTAGAAATAATCATTGAAAATACAGTTCTGAGTTAACATATGTTTGCGTTCACACAAACGTGTAGTTACTAGCTACTTATTAGTCAGGGATTGTGAAAATGTTTTCTTAATTTACCGTCAAAAAATTCCCAATATTGTTTAGTAATAGTTTATAAGTTTCTTTTTGGTTTTCCAAATGGCCTTAAAATATTTCTTTACAATTTTTGTCAGGGAAAGTATATCGTGCTAACCTTAACTTAGATAATATAGTATCGAAACGAATGCGATGTCGAAATGATCATTGTGTTTGCAGAAAATAGAATAGAGTGCCTGGGTAGAGATATCTTTGTTTACTATAATCAGTATAGCAATTTAATAATATAAATAACAAAAATTTGGGTCTTAAAGTGAACCGGCAATTTTTCTACTGCTGACATCGAATTACAACTACTTAACTACTTAGTACATAATATCTCGATGACTGCTGAATATTTTTTACAATTTCTACTGGTCAATAAAAACATTCTACGTTCAACCTTCGAAAGAACCTTCAAAATTCAAACTGCATAATTTGAACGTCGAATCGAGCCAACAATGACAGATCCGGGATTAGAAAATCAACATAACGTGGGGAAACTCAAATTATATTTATATCTCGTCCCATGTTCGTCCTTATTTGGCGAGGGTATCTGAAAAGTCTGAAGTTATTAGCGAACGCAATTTCCAAAAGCCATTAGTCATCTGCTCCCAGGGGCTCCCTGTCTGTTGTTGGTACAGGCAATATTAGGCCTCCTACACACTGTAAGATAATCTTATTAAACACCGAACTTTTCTTGTATAAAAAATGGGTACGGGATTTTGTTTCTATGGGAATTTCGAGAAATCCTCTCTTAGTGCTCCCCTACACTCCCTTATCCTCAGTTGTCTGTCAGTCAGTAACCGAAGAATTTTATATACATACTAGCTTTCGCCCGCGGCTTCGCCCGCGTGAATTTCCACGGGAACAGTGTTTTTTCCCGGGATGAAAGGTACCCTATGTCCTTCTCCGTACTTCCAGCTATGTGTATGCGAAATTTCAGAACAAAAAAATAAATAAACTTACTATTGCATTTATAATATTAGTTAAGATATTGATTGATTGAAAAGTTGATCCCATATATTTAAATTTTTAGATACGTAATCTATGTTTACAAGCTTTTATTTAACTTCTAATAGTCGTTACTCTAATTACACTACACCGGCTATGTCACTTCCAACAGTTGATTATCTTATGTACCTGTCTACGACACGGTAACATGCAGTATGTCTGCATTTACCTGCTGCATTGTATACTCTGCTTTAAATGCATCAAGGCCTGACCTGATTTCACGGTATGATTCGGAAATGCGCTTCCTTGTAGCATCCTTGTCTTCCACATTAGCGAAGTTAGCAACATATGCTCATAACATCTGTGCCTTAACAAACTGGGAGTGAAAGAGCAATTTATAATTAGTATTGTTGTACGAAGTCCTCCTTTAGTCGTATTCCTCATGACTGAGGTCGTGGTCTAATGAAACACACACAACGACTATCTTGGCAATGTTAATGGAGTGGTGGCCATTGCCTAATCATTAACCAGAGTGCAGGTTTCACAATGTTTTCCTTCACCTGAAGCAAGTGGTCGATTAAAACTACCATACATGAGTCAAATTGGTATACAAACTTATATAGCACGGGCAAGATTTGAACCTGGGACCTTTGCACCACAGGCGGGCGCTACCACTCGGCCACCGACACCGCTTCAATTGTTATACGAAGTATTTATTGCCAAAATATTTATTACAAACAAAATTAACGTCTTAAACTTGGGGATTCCTCCACTCATAGGCGATGGGCTAACAATCTGTCACTATACCTGAATCTCTATTCCATTAGAGAGCCCACTATTTAGCTAAGCGTGGCGTTCGAGTCTCACGACTCTTGGCTCTGTCTACCCCTTAAGGGATAAAGACGTGATTCTATGTATGAAAAATTAACGTCGCTTCGAGTCATTCCCTATTTCTGTTTGGGCTTTTAACTCCTCCACGTTACGGATTTCGATGCGATTTCACTGTTTTGACAGGAATTTATTTGAGGAAGGTTTATGCATTCATCTTTCACGTGTTTAAGTAGTCTTTTACTCAGCTTTGGGACATAAATAGCTTGCAAACAATGTATTTTATTATAGCAAGACTTATAGCACGAACCTTTAAGTTGAAATAACTAAGAGCTTAATTTAAAACTGAAATTATCAGCGAAGTAATTCAACTGTGAATTGCAAAGTCTGCGATAATAATGGAGATTGTTGACATAAACTTTGATATCTTTTCGCATTATGAATATTTAAATCTATCTCTAAAGTTAAACAAACATTAACATTTAAAATAGAGGTGACTTAACTTCGTCATAATTTCTAAGTTTCGACGAAGACGAAGTTAGGTCAAATATTTGAAAAAGTTATATATGTATTAGATATTGCAAAATTAGTTTTATAAATGACTAGCTTTCGCCCGCGGCTTCGCTCGCGTGAATTTCCCACGGTAACAGTGCTTTTTCCCGGGATGAAAGGTACCCTATGTCCTTCTCCGTACTTCCAGCTATGTATATGCGAAATTTCAGGAAGATTGGTTCAGTAGATAAAGCGTAAAGACAAACAAACATACAAACAAACAAACAAACAAACAAACAAACAAACCAACAAACAAACAAACTCACTTTCGTTTTTATAATATTAGTTAGGATATACAATTATTTAAAATTACAAAAAAAATGATTGATTTTTCAAGATATCTGCAGCACCTCTAGTTAAGTGCGAAATTTGAAGGCAGGTAAAGTGGTCAATATTTACAAATCAACGATTAACTTTCTCAATTATAATATTAGATATTAGATGGAATTCCAATAAAAGTTTAGAACAAAGAAGCCGTTTAACCGTTAATAACATCATCTTACCCCAAAGGAGCACAAAGGCGAGTTGCACAAATAAAAATATTTGAGTAAAACAGTCGTAAACAAAAGTTTTATTGGCGTTAGATCTGCGTTAATCCCGCGTTTGGAGAAACTTGGCGACATTGTTAAGAGTTGGGGATTGTCGGGACGTCTTTCTGTCGGGGCCGCGAAATACAATTAAACTTGTGGTCAGTTTCTCCCCTCCCCCTCCCCCGGTCGTTGTCCAAAGTGGTCAGTACCACTGTTCCACTTTCTACTGGTTGATTGACTCTCAATTACAACCCACAGTGGGAGCTTCCGCTGTAAATTATGAAGCAATTGAAGGATTTGTCTTCAGTTTTAGTGCCAATTACCGGCTTGATGAAGTTACGTTCAATGAAGTCATGAATGAACAAGGAATTTAATTAAAAATTTAGTTGCCTTTATATTGAAATTCCTTATTTTGAATGTTAAGTTTCAGATTTGTGTCACATAATTACAAGGAGTAGCCCTCTTTAGTAACCTAAATAAACACTTTTTATTCTGAAATTTTAACACGATTTGAACATTGACATTCATTAATGCGACCAAGCTACAGGAAAAAGCTTGTTTTATGTTTATAAAACAAAGTTAAATGATGGTAAAATTTCAATATTATTTGGTTATCCAAAGATAAATTGATTAACATTTATTAATCAACCAGAAAATTAAATAATCAAAATCAATTCACTTTAATACCTTTCGTAAATGGATGAAAATTATTTGCTATACAAAGTTAATCCATAAAATATTCATCATACTTATTAAAACTGGGCTTACTCGTATTTGTCGCGAATCAATATTAATAATTAAACTAGTGTGGTCATTGATTTCGATTTAAACTACCGTTAACGTTTACGTATTCATTACTGTAAACATCGGTTTAAGTGGCTTTCGAATCAAATGTTGAAATCCAAATTTAAATAATCCGTAGATAAAATGGCGCGTCAACCTTTGTTATAAAACTGGGTGGGGTGGGATCCAGGATTCCCACTTCCACATTAAAATTTTAATCTTCCTGGATCCGTGAGCTCTGGAGATTAGAAGCCTGTATTTGCCCGTGGATGACGGGGGTACACGACACGCAAACAATTACGGGAAAGTAATTAACTACAACTTTAATTAACATGTGGTGGGTAGTAGACTAATTTATAGAATGTCCACTGTCCAGTGCAGTCCAACTCTATCCGGTGGTAATAGTGGCGAAATTTCACTGAATTTGGGTAGATTCATGTGATGTTAACCGTACGTGCATTACTTTAAAAGCGTCTAGCAAAAACTGCCCGCATTAGTATGTTAAGTGAATACTTTCATATGAAGGAATGCCTTTTTCAAGAATTGGATAAAAGCAGTTGCCAAAGAAATTATCGTACGTTACAAAGTAACAGGGGTAACACGGAATTGGATCAGATTGTTTCTTTTTCTGCATGCATTATTTAATACCTACACATACTGTAATAACCGCTCTGCTGTTTCCTGTTGTTATTCCTTAAACTTCCTTTAAACTTCAAATTGAAAATGACGATAAAATTCACGACAAATTTGCGATTTCGAAATTTGATTTCGGGTAATTTTTAAATAGCGTAATCCTACTAATGCGAAAGTTTAGATGTCTATGTGTGCTAGTAACTCAACCACGCCTGAACCGCTTGATGAAATTACATTGGTAAAACCTGGGAAAGCACGAAAATTCCCACGGGAGTGGAGCCCCGAGGCAAAGTTAGTCTAGAAGAGATAGAACAAACAAAATAATGATTCCTTTTGTTTGTTCTTGATCTCTATATTATTTGTTATTGTCGAGAATAACACAAACACCCGTGTACCCTTTTTTTTGTAAGACTGTTAAATGTCTCCACACATACCGACGTGAGGCCCAATTAAAGGCGCTATTTATATTTCAAGCCCGTATTTCTGAGCTTGTTCCCACTCTCGGTGCGACTGCGACGCCTTAATCACTGCCAGCCTTAATTTAAAATTAAACACGGCAGTACCGAGGCTTTGCGTTAGCTCTTTATATTTTTTAATGATCACATTAAGTACGTTAATTGAAGGCTTTTGTTTTTAAGCCTTTTCTTAGAAATCGGTTCCTTTTCAGACTCAGAAATTGGAAACTCCTTTTTGCATGGCAACATAAATTGCGAGTATTTGAAATTTTGTCATTTATGTTACAAAAGCGGTTTCAAAATAGAAGTAGGAACATCCTGTTTTGATCGGTTATGAAGCTTTAAATATACTTGTAAGATTTGACCTTTCAACATTTACTCAAAATGTCTTTATATTAATATCGAAAATCCATTAATGGATTAGGAGTCAAGCATTATGACCTTTGAAAGTTTACAAGTACTTTACCTCTTATGTAAAATTTCCGAGCTAATTTTCGGGTAGTCTATTTACGAGATAAATCAATGTACTTATCATTTTCATCTTCATAAAGATGGTGGAAAATTTTTGATATTTAATAAACAATCAAATATCTAAAATTTTCCACTGAAACTAAAGAAATAACCGTAAATAACGAACACTGCTACGTCGTAGACAACCGCTACGATCTGCTACGAAAAGCGGCTCGGAGCTCGTAGCACCGCTACGGCAATGAGAAATGGCTCTATTTATTACAGTTTATCGGGAAATTTAATTGAATTTCAGTAAGTCCATATGTGCCGGCCAACTAAGGCCAAGTTACACACGGTCTCGGAAACAATGTGTCACAGAATGAGGTCAAATGTTAGAGGCTGAACGAATTTAATCGAACCTTTTAAACTACATATTTTCTTTGTAGTTTATTCTTGTTTCTGGTATTTACAAGTATATTTTTGTTTCAAAATTATAGACTAATTTTCCAACAGCAATAGTGATTTTTTACTAAAAGCTGCAAATTTATTAATTTTAATAATAACACTTCAAAATCACTTAACGAATCTACAAAATAACTTCATCACAAAATGAATTTGAGAAAATTACTGACGACTGCGGCAATAAAATCAAGGGCAATCTCGGAAACTAAATTCACCTCAAATTGAAGGAGCCGACCACTGAATTTATCTGCAAATTACGCTATTAAGTTGAAATTAAAACCGTAAAATTATCTTGGGCACCCAGGAGTCGCGAATACCGCGATTTGTAGGCAATTTCAATGGAATAATTTACGACAGTTAAATTCAATATTGTAAATATTATAAACTAGCCACGTCCCGGATCTTCGCTCCCGTGGGAATTTCGAGAAAAAAATACGCTATGTGCTATTCCCGGTTTTTTTCTACCAAAATCGAAATCCGTCCAGTAGATTTTGCGTGATTGAGTAACGTTGATGTTTACGTGGGGAGTAACAGACTCACTTGGTTTGGACACGTGATGAGGAGGGAAGAGGAACATTTACTAAGGAGAGCTGTGTCAATGAAAGTAGGTGGATATAGGGGGAGAGGAAGGCCTAAAAAGAGATGGATGGATTGTGTTGGGGAGGATATGAAGGTATTTGGAGTGGATAAAACTATGGCTAAGGATAGAATATTGTGAAGAGAAAGGACATTTTGCGCCGACCCCAGGTGATGGGATAAGGTAAGGCCAAAAAACTTTCCCATTTATTATATGAGTAGGATGAGGAGCTCGCGTAGCCCAGTGGTTCGAGCGCCTGCGATAGTGGCGGTTAAGCATCTTGCGCAATGGTCAGTCATGGGATGGGTAACCAAAAATATTTATCTCAAGCTCCTTCGTGCTTCGAAAGGCACTAAGCGGTTGGTCTCGGCTGTATGTATCATTATTATAGTTAAAACCCAATAATCCGAATGGGGCCCGCGTGGTGGGCCACGGCCCAGCCTCCTTATCCACCCATAAAAAACGCCAATGCCCCAGCGCCCAGCAGTGAGGACATTAAAATGGTTGATGATGATGATGAGAAATTTTGGATTTTTTTAATTCTATGCATATACCTTTTGCTACTCTGTATCTCTTTCTGTTGTTTGGGATAAGTCCGCCATTGTATAACATTTTTATTTATGTAACTTTTAACTATGTATCCTTAGTACAATAAAGATATTACAAACAAACAAAATTTCAGGTGCACATCACAGAATGAGTTTTATATTCATATACTGTACACAAACAAACCAACAAAACCTACCTGCTAATCCGTAAAATTAATTAAAATTTAATTTTCCTCACGAAAGTTGGTAAGAAGATAATCGCTTGACGGGTACAGCTTTAGGGCCGGTTTCCCTAGAGTGGAGAGGAGAGGAGATGTTTTACAATTACCAATAGGATTTCCTTAACAAAATTCGAGTTTTGAATAAAGAAATTCTATTGGTTGTTAAAACACATCTTTTTGCGCTGCTGGTGCTAATCACTGACCCGAAGTGGAGCGGTGAGGAGCCTTATTGACTAATCGCAACGCTCGAAATCTTCGCACGGTGATTGTGATTGGACAATTAAGCTCTTCTCCGCACAACTCCGCGTCATTGGAAACGCACCCTTATTTTGTAAGCGACGATGCATACAATAAACAATTAGGGTAGCTTTATATAATGGATCCTTATAATCAATCATCCCTTAATTAACTAACATAACAATGTTATCTTATCAACTTATCAGGAGCTGCAATTATCCTAATGGATCACCGGGTAGCTGAGAAAAATCATGGGAAATGATAAGTTTATTCATGATTGGGAAAAATGATCTATTGGTTATAAAACATTACTTGATAAAGGTACCTATAGTATGTACATTATTTACGTACAATTTAAGTAAGAAGTTATTCACAAAGCCTAAATTCTTCCTGAAATCGTGACTACTAATCGGTTAAAAAATATACTATGACTATTGTTGATAAAGTATTAAATATTTTTTTTTTTGTGAAATTAGAATCCGACTTTATTGTAAGCCAAAAATGGATTTATACAATACACATAATATCAGACAGCAACGAAAATATAATATCATCTATGAAATATACATCATTTACTTATACTTGAAAATAACAATAACAATCTAACATTGTTAATTTTTTATGAACATCTAAGAAACTGGCATAATACTAGCTGATATGAACAAGAGTCGAGTCCTGAAGAAGTCACGTAGCAAGGTCTCCATAACACCAGAGTTGAAGACGTGTCTCGCAATATGTTGCGCAGGACCCACAACGTAAGACGCCGTCTTATTTAGACAAATATCTTGCACCCTTTTTAGCTCAGACATTTGTTACTGAAAAAAGTGCATGAAGAACTTTTTCAAAGAAAAATGATGATTCTCCAAAGTTCCCATTCCCCGAGATTGCAGATAACTTCGTCCGTTTATCTAAGTAGGTTATATTTATATTTAAAGCATAAAAACAATTGTTTTTATAAAACAAAATGATAATAATAATGGATAATATGAATTGCTATATTTGTTTTAAGTATCTAAATGCAATTAATTAATTCTATGGTATTGGAAATTTCAATATTAATTTTGTAAGCTAAATAACTATATTCGAACGCAATGTATTATTTGTTGAATAAATTAAATTGAAATTTTAGTTCGTTGAATTGAAATGATTAATTTATCTTGCGTATTGCATATTATGCGCCTAGTAATAAACAGAAGCGAAAAAAAGATATAATAGTAATACCATACATTTGTAACTATTGTAATTCTTCACAAATACAGTGGGCCACATAGTAAAGTATACCACCTGAAATACGAGTCTATGTAGCCAATTGTACATAGTCTCTTTTGTTTAGAACTTCTCATAAGAAAATGTGTCTTATGAGAAGTTTTGTTCAAAACAAGACTGAAAATTACGACTTATAAAATACAGCAGGCTTAACGCCGAAATAAGTTTTCTGAGGATATTATCCCGTATCCCGGTTTTAATTCCCCCAAGTTAATTGGGTGGTGTGTGCACGAGTTGTTCTCAGCTACATAAAACGGAACGTAAACACTGAAACAGCTTTTTAAACTCGCTTAGAACGTTGATTAGTATTAGACACTGAATTTTGAATTTCCGATTTCGGAAGGATTAGACGTCGGATTTCGATCGGGAATTTCAGTATTTTAGAAAAAAGTTTTACATATACAATTTTACATCTTTATTGCTTACGGGGTAGGCAGAGCTAGAGTCGTGAGACTCGAAGGCCACGCTTAGCTGAATAAAGTTTTGATTTGAAATGCTAAATTCTGACGAATCATATGTATGTGATGAGGATTGTTGTTTGAATCGATCTGGTTTTTTAGTGAACCAAAATGTCAAGTTTCATTCAGTGGTTTTTGGTTGACGTTGATATACATTTGGTACAGCCCGCGAGGCCCAAGCTGAGTTATGCATTTGAGTGAATGCACACAGATAGTATAAGAATATAGTGTTTATACAACATTTTGACAATCAGTGTGATGTGTGAAATGTCGCTTGTCCTGCGCAATCTGCCGCGCACTTACTATTCAGAATCACTTGAAAAAAAAAAAACAATGTAGAGACTGATTGCAGTCAGC